>JAUCMX010000010.1:22404636-22427136 GCA_033459395.1 Hemibagrus guttatus
TTTTTATCACGTGTTGTTTTTTTGTTTTTTTTACCCACGGGATTCATTTTTTTTTAACGTTCACATTTTTTAAAACACAATTTATTTTATAATTCATTTTTCTTTTCAAATGTAGGAGATTGTTATTATTATCTTATTATATTATTTTATTATTATATTTATTTTTAATTAAATTAATTAATTAATTAATTTAAATAATTTTTATTTAATTATTATTATCTTTATTTTAGCTTATTTTTCCCTGTTTATGTATTATGTTGTATCAAAAAACAAACGAACAAAAAAAAACAACAACTCAGTTTTTAGGCTAATGGCATCCCAAGTTTTGTGTCCTATTGAACCAGTGTTAATGTATTCATTGATTGAGAATTAAAGCACTTTTGTACGTCGCTCTGGATAAGAGCGTCTGAAAAAAAGAATGGCAGAAATGTAAATGTTGTGAAAATTGTTTCTTGTAGTTTCATGTAACTTGATCCCGTATTGTTCGCATGAGGTCACTTGTGTCTCCCTGAGCTCACACGGACAGTTTCATGGTCAAATGCACCTTCCCATGTTTTACGCACATACTGTATGATAACATGTGAAATGTTTGTTTTTCTTTCCTCCAAGGGATGTGTGTATGAGTTTTATCTCAGGTGCAAAAAGAAGGAATCCCAATGTAAACAAAGAATTTTTACAATTCTAAGGTTACAGTGAAATCCCCCACAGTGCTGAATTAACTTTTTTTTTTTTTTACAGAGTAACATTTTGGAAGCTATTATAGCATTAGTTACTGGCAAGAATCCACCTTGAGCAAACACTTTGAGTTTATTCATTGATTTGAATTGCACTCATTTTCTGTCCTGATCTTCAGCACGTCATTCTTCTGCGCCAGACTCATAAGACACGCTCCTTTAATGTCGCGCTTAATGATTAAGCAAAAGAGTGTTGTGCGTCTCATTTGCTTAATCTTAATACTGCGCGCAAAATCGACGGCTAAACACACACACACACACACACACACACACACACACACACACACACACACACACACACAAAGAAAGGCGGATTGAGTGCAAATTTTCGGCAAGTTCTGAGCTCCTCCCCCTCCACCATGAAGCTGTTAACACGGATTCTGCTATATTCCTAATTTCCCAGCACAACGTCCCGCGTCCTGGATGGATGCCTTCACTACAAATTCTACATCTCAACACGCGTGACTCAACTTTTCCTCGTTTTTTTCTTTCGAAAGAGGGGGGAAAACGGGGCTTTTTTTAGTTTCGAGTACTGCCCTGACCATGGGAGATCACAAAGAGCCGACCATGGTGCAGAGGTCGAGTTCGTTTAGCATCAAGAGCCTCCTGCTACCGTCCAAGTTTGACAGCCAGGGCGCAGGGGTCGCGGAAAACAGTGCCACTACAGATTCAGAAAAATCCTCGGAACCGACGGAAATGGACTCCACATCCCTGCAGCAGCGTGGCGAGGATGAATCGGCAACGGAAACGGGCCGGAAAAGCGGCAAACACGACAAACCGCCGTTCAGCTATAACGCCCTCATCATGATGGCCATTCGCCAAAGTCCAGAGAAGAGGCTCACGCTCAACGGCATCTACGAGTTCATCATGAAGAACTTCCCGTACTACCGGGAGCACAAGCAAGGCTGGCAGAACTCCATCCGACACAACCTCAGCCTCAATAAGTGCTTCGTGAAAGTGCCGCGCCATTACGACGACCCAGGGAAAGGGAACTACTGGATGCTGGATCCATCAAGTGATGATGTGTTTATCGGTGGAACTACGGGAAAGCTCCGCAGGAGGTCCGCGACATCACGGGGTAAGTTGGTGATGAAACGGGGCCTACGTTTCGCCCCACTCGGACTCGGTCTCGGCGAGCGTGCAAGCAACCCGCTCTGCTGGCAGCTGTCTCCGTTCCTGCCCTTACCTCACGCGCACTATAACGGACCTGCGCACGGGTTTCTGAACCAAGGACACGCGTACGGGTCTCTACTCCCGAGCATGGAGCCCATCACCGGCGGAGACATCGCCCGCCCCGTCCTCGGTCCTTGCACCTCCGGTGGCTACAGCGCAGGCTCCGCGTCCGCGGGATTACTCTCCGCGCACAACGGCTACTTCGTGGCCGGAGCGCAGCAGCAGGCGCTCCAAACCGGCGCTGGTTACGGGATCTCGAGCTCTCCGCCGCCGCTGCTCGCGGACTCAAGGACCGCGTTACCGTCTTTCTCCTCCAGCGGCTTTTCGGGTGTTTTGTCGCAACACAAAAGACTCACGCCTCATTCGTTCCTGAGCTGAGCGACTCTTGTACGGGGTTTTAACGCACAGGAAAAAAAAGCCGGTTGCTGAATTTAACGCGTCCGGCTGCACACGAATCAACGCTGTGAGTTGCATCTCAACACTAACATTTCATTTAACACTGCAGCGCGTATTTAAACGGGGAAAAGAGGAATATTTATTGAACACGAAACTGAATTCAACGCCAGATTTTTTTTTTTTTTTTTGCTGAGCATCAGTACAGAGAGACACCAAAAACCCCGCAATGTGCAAATTTTTCCTTTTATGTTACACAAGGACCAAGTCTTTGTCAGTTTGTTAATGTTTTTATTTTATTTAAAATATTTAGTAATATGCAACAATAACAGTAGAACGACGTCATGCCAAAGGCAACACACGTTTATAGTAATCTTTATTATTTATATTTCTTTGCAAGTCATCTATCCATGTTTTTTTTATATAGTAGACTATTTATTGAATATTGAGAACATGCCTATAAAATGGGTCCTTGTACAATTCCTGATTATTATTATTATTATTATTATTATTATTATTATTATTATTATTATTATTATTATTATGTGGTATTTACGGTTTTATTTAAAACTGTAAATAAGCCTTAACGCGGTCAGTCAGGGTTTGCAGAAACACACAAGCTAAACAACAAACTCAGGTTTTCATGTGTCCTGAACAATTATAATAAAATGTAAAGAAAAAAAGTGCAGATAATACTGACAAATTCTGAGCAGCTAAAGCTTGGGATCATTTGATCTCTTGGATCAGAGCTGGAGTAGGCCTACTCAAGAAATGAACGATTTTTTTTGCACAGAATATAATTTTTTTTTGTTGTAATTTTGATTCTTTTAAATATAAATAAAACATTAAATTATGAAAGAAATGATGCATTATGAATTGGCATTTCTCTACCAGATATCCATTTCAGATAACAAGGCATTTACCAATGACTTTTTATTTTATTTTATTTTATTTTATTTTATTTTATTTTATTTTATTTTATTTTATTTTAACCCTCCTCGTTGTGGGATTTTTAAGATACCTGTGTGATCCGTTCACGTAACTATTAGCCGTTGAGATATGTGTTTTCCTATAACAAATTTACTATTTGTTTTTTTCTATTTGTAAAACTTCTAATTATAATTCCGTGTGCACTTATACCAGTTTGTTGGATTTGTTTATTATTTCCCCCTGTATATACAGACTGAACGTGGTTCAGAATTAGGAAATAAAGTATTGTACTATTTCCATATTCACACAGTGTCTTTCTTGATGCTCATATCAAAAGAAAGGTTAAAGGTTAAACTCATTCAGCCGGTCATTAAGGAGGACCAAAACACGGTGAAGCCATTACAGTCACATTATATCACACTGAAGTCGTCACATTACGTCAACATGTGAAAATGCGTTATGTGTGTTAACGATAATAACAAACACTAACGCACGCGCAAACACACACACACACACACACACACACACACACACACACACACACACACACACACACACACGCACGCACATTTTAGTGTTAATGGGCTACTTCTGTTTTTATATGTTCTTCTGTCACTCTGCTGTTCATTATTATTATTATTATTATTATTATAAATTAATTATATTTTTATAACGGTACTTTCTCACCTTTCTATTAATAGCTAATATCGTTCTACAGTGTTTACACTTCAACTGTCTAAATCTTTTAAAAATCCTATGTGATGTTTATTTTAATCCATATAATTAAACGAAAGAAAGAAAGATGTATCACACAAAATAAGTCAACATTGTGCAACATTTTGACAAACATATTTTGGGTGAATTCATTTAATACAGATTTAACCTGAAAGAGAATATCATAATATGTTATCATCATAATATGATCTTAGAAATATGCACCTTTAGAAAATGCCGGACCTTTTAGGGCTTCGGTTGTTCCTCTGTGGGCTTCTGCATAGGTTGTATGTGGTACTTACCACAATGTTTCCACCATCCTTGATTAGATAAGAAGCCTAAAGGCTTTAAAAACCTTGACTGTATATATTTTTTTCCAAGTGGGATGATGTAGTATAGTTGATGCGTCACTTGATCATTTATTTATTTATTTATTTATTTATTTATTTATTTATTTATTTATTCGTTCGTTCGTTCATTCATTCATTCATTCATTCATTCGATTTTTTTGCTCAAATAAAACACCTCTAAACAGCAACACTCAATGTACACTCCCATTTTTTATTCTGACAGTTCATGTTTAGGTGCAAATTAAAAAATAGTCTATATTTTTCTAAACGTCGATTCCCCAGAGAAATAAAATGTTTCCCCAACCCTGACGACTCGTTATGTTTTCAGCAGCATTATAACCACAAATAAACTGATGTACGATGGGGATAATTAAATCAGTGTAGCAAGAGTAAACCGGATGGGATGTATAAGCGAACAACGTGTGTTTTAAATGAACATAAACGACTTATGGTCACACGTTAGAATTCCTGTTTCATCGTGAGTCGGTTCTGCTTTGACATGAGTCGGTTCTGCTTTGACATGATTCGGTTCTGTTTTGACCTGAGTCGACTCCGTTTCTTTTTCAATGCTTCCTGTTAGAAATTCTTAAACCATTTTATCATCATTCATTAAAACAATATTTCTTATTAACCAGTTATGTTAAGCAGTATGTCTTCTTTTTCCAAGAAATATTTCAGCTTGGAACCCTTTCTGGGTTCTACAGAACTTTTAATCCAAGATGGACATCCATAAGGAGGAATACATTTGTAAGAATGGAACATTGTGTAATAGTCAAAGAAATTCCCCTCATGTTAGACAGTTCTAATGAAAACCTGAGCTATTCTTCACCATGTCCAGACTTTCTTACCGACTGCAGCATGATCCCGAAAATTGGCTAGCCTTCAAATTTCCATTTTTGCTTCAAAAATTGGAAAATAACAGGAAAATACGGCGAAGCAGGAAAAATAACCCAGCACGTTTCTTAAATAAATGCTAGAACTTAGGTTTTAAGGATTTAAGTTGATTATTTATTCATTATTTTATTATTCTGTAGCAATTCAAGCAAAATACGAAGAGCAAATTTAAGATATTTTAACAGACCTACATAATCATAGATATGTGATAGACTAAAAGTTATAAACCAAGCGATAGTGCACATAACATAACCGAAATATAGCCAGAACCACGATTATATTCAATTATACTGGAGATAAATCCAAGAAATCATGAATTAATCACTCTCAGAATTCCCATCAGCAAACACGGCTCCATTAAAAAGGGATCAGCACACGCAGAAGTTTTAACCCTCACACATTGAGGCTAATCTCCAAAAATATGCTTTGGTCCGAATGCTGCGGCTGCAAACGTTGCGCATGCGCAGTGAAGACAGCCACATCCCTGCGGCAAAAAAAAAGAAGAAGCCTGTAATGAAAAATAAAACATAAAGGAATAATCAAACAATAAAACAAGTAAGTAATAAACATATAGCTTAACGAATGATTGTAATTACTTTGGTGGGAAATATTTATAGAAATTATTTATATATAAGAAATTATTTAAAAATATCTATAATAATAAAAACATAAATGCATAAAGTAGTTAAAGTAAATACATATAAATATAAAATATTTTATAATACAATGTATTGATATGTTTGTATGACCATATTATACTCCTAATAAACACTCCTAAAACGCAATGAAATGATGTGTGCGGTGTTAAAGAGATAAAGTGATGTCCGTGCGGTGTTAAAGCAATAACAAACCCACGTACTGGATTAAACCAATAAAGTCACATCCATGTACGGGACTGAACCAGGAAGAACGAGTCCAGTTGCTGGATGAAACAGTAACATGTCCAAATGAGGGATTAAAATAGTATCATGTCCATGTGTGGGATTAAAGTAATAATAATCATGTCCATGTGCGGGATTAAAGCAGTAATAATCATGTCCATGTGCAGGATTAAAGCAGTAATAATCATGTCCATGTGTGGGATTAAAGCAGTAACATCATGTCCATGTGCGGGATTAAAGTAGTAATAATCATGTCCATGTGCAGGATTAAAGCAGTAACATCATGTCCATGTGTGGGATTAAAGTAATAATAATCATGTCCATGTGTGGGATTAAAGCAGTAATAATCATGTCCATGTGCAGGATTAAAGCAGTAACATTATGTCCATGTGTGGGATTAAAGTAGTAATAATCATGTCCATGTGCAGGATTAAAGCAGTAACATCATGTCCATGTGTGGGATTAAAGTAATAATAATCATGTCCATGTGTGGGATTAAAGCAGTAACATCATGTCCATGTGTGGCATTAAAGTAATAATAATCATGTCCATGTGCGGGATTAAAGCAGTAACATCATGTCCATGTGTGGGATTAAAGTAATAATAATCATGTCCATGTGCGGGATTAAAGCAGTAATAATCATGTCCATGTGCAGGATTAAAGCAGTAACATTATGTCCATGTGTGGGATTAAAGTAGTAATAATCATGTCCATGTGCAGGATTAAAGCAGTAACATCATGTCCATGTGTGGGATTAAAGCAGTAACATCATGTCCATGTGTGGGATTAAAGTAGTAATAATCATGTCCATGTGTGGGATTAAAGCAGTAACATCATGTCCATGTGTGGGATTAAAGTAGTAATAATCATGTCCATGTGCAGGATTAAAGCAGTAACATCATGTCCATGTGTGGCATTAAAGTAATAATAATCATGTCCATGTGCAGGATTAAAGCAGTAACATCATGTCCATGTGTGGAATTAAAGTAATAATAATCATGTCCATGTGCGGGATTAAAGCAGTAATAATCATGTCCATGTGTGGGATTAAAGCAGTAACATTATGTCCATGTGTGGGATTAAAGTAGTAATAATCATGTCCATGTGCAGGATTAAAGCAGTAACATCATGTCCATGTGTGGGATTAAAGCAGTAACATTATGTCCATGTGTGGGATTAAAGTAGTAATAATCATGTCCATGTGTGGGATTAAAGCAGTAACATCATGTCCATGTGCAGGATTAAAGCAGTAACATCATGTCCATGTGTGGGATTAAAGCAGTAACATCATGTCCATGTGTGGCATTAAAGTAATAATAATCATGTCCATGTGCAGGATTAAAGCAGTAACATCATGTCCATGTGTGGAATTAAAGTAATAATAATCATGTCCATGTGCGGGATTAAAGCAGTAATAATCATGTCCATGTGTGGGATTAAAGCAGTAACATCATGTCCATGTGTGGAATTAAAGTAATAATAATCATGTCCATGTGCGGGATTAAAGCAGTAATAATCATGTCCATGTGTGGGATTAAAGCAGTAACATTATGTCCATGTGTGGGATTAAAGTAGTAATAATCATGTCCATGTGCAGGATTAAAGCAGTAACATCATGTCCATGTGTGGGATTAAAGCAGTAACATTATGTCCATGTGTGGGATTAAAGTAGTAATAATCATGTCCATGTGCAGGATTAAAGCAGTAACATCATGTCCATGTGTGGGATTAAAGCAGTAATAATCATGTCCATGTGCAGGATTAAAGCAGTAACATCATGTCCATGTGTGGGATTAAAGTAATAATAATCATGTCCATGTGTGGCATTAAAGTAATAATAATCATGTCCATGTGCGGGATTAAAGCAGTAACATCATGTCCATGTGTGGGATTAAAGTAATAATAATCATGTCCATGTGCGGGATTAAAGCAGTAATAATCATGTCCATGTGCAGGATTAAAGCAGTAACATTATGTCCATGTGTGGGATTAAAGCAGTAATAATCATGTCCATGTGCAGGATTAAAGCAGTAACATCATGTCCATGTGTGGGATTAAAGTAATAATAATCATGTCCATGTGTGGGATTAAAGTAATAATAATCATGTCCATGTGTGGGATTAAAGCAGTAACATCATGTCCATGTGTGGCATTAAAGTAATAATAATCATGTCCATGTGCGGGATTAAAGCAGTAACATCATGTCCATGTGTGGGATTAAAGTAATAATAATCATGTCCATGTGCAGGATTAAAGCAGTAACATCATGTCCATGTGCAGGATTAAAGCAGTAACATCATGTCCATGTGCGGGATTAAAGCAGTAACATCATGTCCATGTGTGGGATTAAAGTAATAATAATCATGTCTATGTGTGGGATTAAAGCAGTAACATCATGTCCATGTGCGGGATTAAAGCAGTAACATCATGTCCATGTGCGGGATTAAAACAGAAGCACATCTGAGCGGTGCAGAAGTTCCTGTCCCTTTAACGCAAGTGCATGTGAAGCAGAAAACAGCGTGGACTCCTCGCACAGAGAATCAACAGAGGCGCAGGAAGCACAGGCATGAGTCTGGAAACACAGGTGCAAGTTACACAAATGATCAGAATTATTCTTGATTATTTCTATTGATTTGTGATCAAGCGAAATGAAGCGTCGCGTAAATAAAGAAGAATTCGATTATTTCTTTATTTCTGCTCCAGATCTTTCAGCTTTCCGGAAACTCGCAGTGCTTCTGTTCTAGTCATTCATTTTCCTTATTATGTTGTAAATACTGTATATATATTATATATGATGTGTTGATGCAATCACAAACAAGTTATAAAGAATGTATACGTCACAAAATATCAGTGTCAGAAATTTCTGTGCTTTATCACGAATACGTTATATAATCTGTTGTTACTGTATTTAATATTTCATGCAATAATGCATCAATTTATGATTAGTTTAAACAGTTATTTGTAAAAACGAAAATGAACGGAATGTCAGGGTTTTCTGGTGATGATCAGATCTTGATCACTGTTATTTTGATCATGATTAGCTCTGTGCCAGTGATCTAAAATCAAGAGCACGTAACGTTTTTGTACGTCAGTGATGTCTTAAATGTTCACCATCAATGAATGCAATCTCAGAGGACATTTAGTTTGCCTCAGGACTGAGATTAAAAAAAAAAAAAAAAAAAAAAAAAAAAAAAAAAAAAATCCGTGTCAGAAAAACAAGTGTCAGAATTTGAATTTCATGTCGTCATGATGGTGACGTCATTTTTAATTTTATTATTATTATTATTATTTTTTAAAAATATTTTACCAAGAAAAGTTCTCTAACAGAAACACATTAAGATAAAACCTTTCTGACTTTAACCTTGTTCAAAGATCAAATTTGGAAAAGATGGATTATTTTATATCTGTTTTGGATGTGTGAATATATTTTATTTTTATTATTATTATTATTATTATTATTATTATTATTATTACTACTACTACTAGTTTTCTCATATCATCTCAAGGAGTTTTTCCATGCCACCATTGCGTCAGGCTTACTCATTAGGGATATGTAATTTTAAACTTTTGAACTTTTTAAAAAAATTTTTTTTTAAATAAAATGTTTTAATACATTTTTAATAGTTTTTAATAAAAAAATGTATTCAGAATTTTTACGTTTCTGTAAAGTTGCTTGTCCATTGTTAAAAGTGCTAAACAATTAAAATTGAAATGAATAGAATGATAGAAGTGGTAGTAGTAGTATTAGTAGTAAATAGTAGTACAACACACACACACACACACACACACACACACCTTCAGCATATAAATTTGAAATTTGAAAAACCGACCCCTAATGAGCAAGCTAGAGGTGACAAGAGGAAGAGGAAGAAAAAGTACCCATTTTCATCTGGGTGACAACAGAAAGTGTGATTAGAAATTATTTCCTTGTATAAATGTGTACTAAATGGCCAAAAAGTTGAAAAGTAATAGCTATACACATAAAGTATATAAAGTATTTTTTGCTCTTCTTCCTCTACTCCTGACCTGAATACAAGCTTCTGTGACCTTTTTTTTTTAGAATGTATTTTTTTCTAAAATATTCTATTCTATAATATTTTTTCTAATATTTTCTGATTTCTAAACATTCCTTAACAAGTTTCCTGGCTCTTCTCTGCAGCTCCCAACTTCCTACTTCCGCCTCTGAAGCTTTTCCTAATAAAGCCGTGCTCTCTGTCCTGCTGTGCTCGACGACTTGTGAACTGATCGCAGTAACGATGAGGACCGTGCCTGAGTCCCGAAGGTCCAGTGTGAGAAATGAGCGACAGTATCATGCAGTGGTTACACATTGGTTGTGTTTATCATTAACACGGCTGAAGAGGATAATGTCCTTCATTACGCTTAATACTACTGTCCAAACAGGCTTTGATCACTGGTCTGTGTGTGTGTGTGTGTGTGAGAGAGTGAGAGAGAGAGAGAGAATTTAGTAAAAGAAAAAGATGAAAAAGATATAAAAATATCTGGTCAGGACCATAACACTTTCACATTTTTTAATCGAGAATGACTCGCTGACTCTGAATCTTTTGATGACTAATAATATAAAGGTGGACGATTCCTGAGACACTATGAGATACTATGAGATATATATATATATATATATATATATATATATATATTTTTTTTTTTATTTATATATATATTTTGGTGCTAAAATATAACCCACTTTCCTCTACTGGTCAATGCTTTCAATTTATTTTATTTTATGATTTATTAATTTATTTGTTTTTCACCTTTTTTATGTTTTACATGTTACACGCTTGATGTGAACAACAATTATTGTTCTTCCAAAACCATTTCTGTTTCTTCAATAAATAAAAAAAATAGACTATAAAATGTCTCATTGATAAAAGCAGAAAGTGTAAAAATAGTTTTTTGTGCTTATGAGGATAAAGTGAGGGTTAGGTTCAGCATTTAGTGTAAATAATTCTTACTAATAGGCTGAAGAGACACACAAAACAAAAGTGTGTGTGTCTGTGTGTGTGTGTGTGTAAAAGCAAGCTCACTTCTCTGTACTTTAAGAATTAATGATATAAGCTTCATTGCTGCATAATTAGCTCCCTTAAAGCTTCTTTAGTTCTCCATCTGGGGAACCTGCGAAAGAGTTTTATCTAAAACTCTACAACAGATTGTTACCCTATCTAAAGGTTTACATAGAACCCTTAACTGTCGAATGAACTCTTAAAGAACCCTATAAGAACTCTTCATTCTTTTCTCGAAGAGTGTAACCGTCTAACTGTCGAAGGTGAATGGTTAAGAAACACATTTCCAGCATCTAAAAGAAGTAGCACTAGTAAAAAGCATTTGTTTTATGTGGTCTTTGTTTTTTACCATGTAAGAAAAAAGGTTAAAGGTTCTGTGTAGAACCCTATAAGAAGAGGAGGCCTCAGATTTAGAAACCTAATAATCTATAACCATACCAAAGAACTTTTCACTCTAAGAGCGTGGGAAATTTTGGGAGAAGGAGAAAATCTGGGCTGTTGGTGCTACACTGCAGACGCCTTTAAAATGTTAAGGATCTCCTTACTGAAAACAGCTAAAGAACGTTCCATGAAGAACCATTTCTTTGTCCTTAAAGAACCTTTTGGGGTTTTTGAAAGCAACCGTTAAGCTAAAGCAAAAACAAACAAACAAAACAAAACAAAACAAAAAGTAATGATAAAATAATAAATAAATAAATAAAATAATAAATAAATAAATAAATAAATAAATAAATAAATAAATATGGGGTTTTTGAAAGCAACCGTCAAGCTAAAGCAAAAACAAACAAAACAAACAAACAAAACAAAACAAAACAAAACAAAATAAAACAAAACAAAAAATAACGATAAAATAATAAATAAATAAATAAATAAATAAATAAATAAATAAATAAATAAATAAATAAATATGGGGTTTTTGAAAGCAACCGTCAGGCTAAAGCAAAAACAAACAAAACAAAACAAACAAAACAAACAAAACAAAACAAAACAAAACAAAAAATAATGATAAAATAATAAATAAATATACAAACAAACAAACAAACAAATAAATAAATAAAGCAATGAAAGAAATGAAAGGTTCTTTTGGGAAATTAAAAAAGTTCATATTTGCAATCGCAGGTCTCTGGTGTCTCTCAGGTGAGGATTGGTTCTCTTCTTAGTCCGGTTCATTTCCAGGTTTCTTCCTAATAATTTTTTATATTTCTGTAAATCTGCTTTTGTTTCCATTTTTAAAATCACTAAACCAATAAAATACAATAGAACTGAATGACTTTGTGGCATCATTCAAAATAGAAGCAAAATTTTGAGAGTATTTGATGAGGGTGTGTTTGTACAGTCTTGTTCGTAGCCTGTATGTTTTAGATGCCTTTTCACACTGAGAACAATAAAAGTCTGCACCTGCATCTGACTTCACCTCCTTCCATGACAGTTTGATGTAGCAAAACTGTGACCACTGTAAAATGACCATTTAAAATGATTTACAATCTTATTATTTTCTGATAAGAGCTCAACCTGAAGTATTTTATTCCTCTTATTTTATGTGAACTACAAAAATTTACCAACATTTAAATGTTAATCTATCTATCTATCTATCTATCTATCTATCTATCTATCTATCTATCTATCTATCTATCTATCTATCTATCTATCTATCTATCTACATTTATCTCTATATAGTTACTTTTAATCCATTGTTGCATCCATTGTTTCTTCACCAACCTCTGTTATTATTCTTCTGTCCTAAAATTAATAAAATAAATACACTACCAAGAAAGCTGAAAATGTCCTTAAGAGATCAGAAAACTTGCAGCTTTACCTCTGACTATTAATCGCAGACATTGGAGACTCCTTCTATAAACACTAACCACATCAACAGTTATACATGTTTATGTGCTGTGTTCACCATTTCCCAAGCTGTTACCAGAAATGATAACAGATTAGCATTAATGTGAATCTGTGATTTACGGCTGCCGTAATAGAAAACACTTAAACACTTTCTAACTAGTCAGAATTATTCATTTATTAACTCAGCAGCCTCAGGCTGTCCTGAACACATCTGGGCTCACATTACTGATGGTTATCTGTAGGCCAGAGATGTATCTGTAGAAGTTATTTGCTAAGGGAGTATAATATTCTCCACATGTGTGTTGAAATGGAGCTGACTTACAGCCTGAGCGGTTGTGAATGGGTTAAGTAAGCTGTGGATGTGGGAACATCCTGACCTACATCCACTTCAGCTCCTCCCATTAATCCTGCTCACAGACGACCAGTGAGCTATGAGCTGCTGTGTGACCAGGATGCATCATTGATACTGTATCCAATTCTTCTTCTTCTTCTTCTTCTTCTTCTTCTTCTTCTTCTTCTTCTTCTTCTTCTTCTTCTTCTTCATGCTGTTGCTAATTTAATTTAGTAAACTACCAGGAGATTCCTTGAAGAAATACATAGGATTGTTTGTTCTAGCCATTCTTAATAATTGCAAGCTTGGAAGATTTAGCTACTATACTTACATTTTTGCTGACCAACAATTTTCAGCACCTAAAACCCCCACACCATACAGTTTTTTTTAAGAGCCTAGCAACAAAATCTATTTTTTTTATTACTGATCACTGTTGTTCTCAATGAGCAATCATTGTTCACTAATGTTTCCAATAACCAAGTACTGTCACCAGTATTGTTCCCAATAGTCCATTAATTCAAGGACTAAACACTGATTTTCATTAATCCCAGCAACCAATCACTGATCCCCACGAACAATCACTAATCACCATTGTTCCAAGTGACCAGTCACTAATCACCATCAGCATTGTTTCCCAATAAACAAACACTATTTACCATCACTGATCACCACTGCTCCCAAAGACCAATCACTGAACACCACTGTTCCCAATAAACAATCACTGATCACCATCTTCCCCAACAGCCAATCATTTATCCCCACGAACAAGTACTGATTACCATTGTTCCCAATGACCAGTCACTAATCACCATCAGCACTGTTTCCCAATGAGCACTCACTATTTACCATTACTGATCACCACTGCTCCCAAAGACCAATCACTGATCACCATTGCTCCCTGACCAATCACTGATCATCACTGCTCCCAAAGACCAATCACTGATCATCACTGCTCCCAATGGCCAATCACCTTTTAAAAAATTCTTCTTTCAACAAATGTATCTGCCAATAAAATCATTTGCAATTAGTAAATAACTTTAATAGCGTTATAATAATTTCTGGCAGGGGTGTCAAAACTTTATATATACCTCTGACTGTTAAGCCGTGACTCTTGTTAGAAACTTAAACTTGTCATTTTTAATACTTGACCACTTTAGTTTCATAACAAAAGGTTTTCCAAGTTTAATGGATTCTGGCTCTTTGGAAATCACCCCTTTTCACTGTCAACACTGTAATTTTTGTCTCTAGCCTAAATGACTAAATCTCATTCAATCTCATTTAGCCAAGGGCTAACGGTGTTAACACAACTCCCCCTTCAGGTGAAAGAAATAATTGCAACGCTTGTCACCTTAATGTTATAGAACTTATATTAATCTTTAAACTCTTGTATCAGGGGAGCACGGTGGCTTAGTGGTTAGCACGTTTGCCTCACACCTCCAGGGTTGGGGGTTCGATTCCCGCCCCGATTCCCGTGTGTGGAGTTTGCATGTTCTCCCCGTGCCTCGGGGGTTTCCTCCGGGTGCTCTGGTTTCCTCCCCCAGTCCAACGACATGCATGGTAGGTTGATTGGCATCTCTAAATTGTCTGTAGTGTGTGATTGCGTGAGTGATTGAGAGTGTGTGTGTGCCCTGCGATGGGTTGGCACTCCGTCCAGGGTGTATCCTGCCTTGATGCCCTATGATGCCTGAGATAGGCACAGGCTCCCCGTGACCCGAGTGTAGTTTGGATAAGCGGCAGACAATGAATGAATGAACTCTTGTATCATTTTATGACCATTAGTTAAAAAAAGAAATGAACCTGTCACTTGAAGTTTCCATTAATCTTACCATAAATGGTGAATTTTTCATATTTTAATAATGTATTATTACAATGTGAACAAATTAAAATAACTTAAGGTCCAGAGTGGTGCAGAGTAAACCCTAGAGCATGAGAAGTAGATTTGTAACTATTTAAAAAACTCAACCGAAACTGTAAAATTATCTCTTCATCATCAGGGATGTGGGAAACAACATCTGATCCACTTCCTGTACAGAGCCGGATATCAAACAAAGCTGCTTTGACTCTGCTGACACATCACACTGGTGAGGCTTGGTGGAGGGCAGTACAGGTTAAACCAGGAGTTCTTGAGAACAACACAGTTCTCTCTATCTCTCTCTCTCTCTCTCTCTCTCTCTCTCTCTCTCTCTCTCTCTCTCTCTCTCTCTCTAGCTCACACACATACACACACTGGTACACACATTCTGACAGGTGGCGGATTAACCTGGTGTGACAGCTGTGTACACAAACCATTAGGACTAAGTTGTGTTCAAATGTGTTCAATATGAAGACGCCTATTGAGTCTGTCAGCACTCAAGAGGTTGTACAGCGGCAGAGCTTGGTGAGGGAATGTGGGTGTGAAGTCTTGTTTATTTACAAGAAATCACAATGTGTCTGTGTATTCTGTGTATTCTGACACCTTTCTATCAGAACCAGCATTAACGTCTTCAACAATTTGAGCAACAGTAGCTCGTCTGTTAGATCGGACCACACGGGCCAGCCTTTGCTCCCCATTTCCATCGGTGAGCCTTGGCCGCCCATGACCCTGTCACCGGTTCACCACTGTTCCTTCCTTGGACCACTTTTGATAGATACTGACCACTGCAGACCGGGAACACCCCGCAAGAGCTGCAGTTTTGGAGGTGCTCTGATCCAATGGTCTAGCCATCACAATTTGGGCCTTGTCAAACTCACTCAAATCCTTATGCTTGCCCATTTTTCCTGCTTCTAACACATCAACTTTTAGAACAAAATGATCACTTGCAGGGGGGCTTGGTGGCTATGGGGGGCACGGTGGCTATGGGGGGCATGGTGGCTATGGGGGGCACGGTGGCTATGAGGGGCACGGTGATTATGAGGGGCATGGTGGCTAGGGGGTTAGCACGTTTGCCTCGTACATCCAGTGTTGGGGGTTCGATTCCCGCCTCCGCCATGTGTGTGGAGTTTGCATGTTCTCCCCGTGCCTTGGGGGTTTCCTCCGGGTACTCCGGTTTCCTTCCCCGGTCCAAAGACATGCATTGTAGGTTGATTGGTGTCTCTAAATTGCCCTGTAGTGTGTGATGGTGTGAGTGAATGAGTGTGTGTGTGTGTGCCCTGCGATGGGTTGGCACTCCGTCCAGGGTGTATCCTGCCTTGGTGCCCAATGATGCCTGAGATAGGCACATGCTCCCCGTGACCCGAGAATAGATCGAATAAGCGGTAGACAATGAATGAATGAATGTTCACTTGCTGCCTAATATATCCCACCCACTAACAGGTGCCATGATGAGGAGATAATCAGTGTTATTCACTTCACCTCTCACTGCTCAGAATGTTATGCCTGATCGGTGTATTAGAACAAGCGCATAAATATTTCCCTGTGATTGATTCCCAGGGAAAAAAATGAATTAACATATTTTGACCAATCAGAATCGAGCATTCAAGAGCACTGTGGTATAACTGTGGATAACAAATTATTAACTTTTACTAAACCAATCTCAGGAATGTGGCTTTAACTCGAATAAAAGCGCATCATCATGCCGGATCTCCTCCTTTTCTTCTCTTCCCCTCACCAAACTGACCTTGAGTCGTCTCTGAATGAATCATCCAACAGCGTCAGCATCGCTACAGACAGCACATAACATGTCTGAGAAGATTTCATGTGAATTCATTTCTTAATGGACACAGCTGAATCTTCCCTGACAATGTACACAGTATCGAATCCATATTTAGATCCTGCCACATAAGCTTATCCCCATTATGCAATATTTACAACACCAACCCCCGGCGCAGACGAGCTACGTCTCTCTGGGCCTCCCAGCCGTGGGTAATTTCACTCACAGGCTCCAGCCAAGCGAGAAACATGCACAAACACTCGCAGCCAAAACACACCGCAAGAGTGCATTTGCTCGTGTTCTGAAACAAAGCACTTGACGTTTCGAAAAATAAAACATTTGTGGTGTAGAAACATCTCCTGGGTCCTAGGTTGTGTGTTTAAAAAGGTCTTCATCTATATGGACACATAATGTAACATTAAGTAGAACCCATTCATTCATTCATTGTGTACCACTTATCTGATCTGTTCTCGGGTCACGGGGAGCCTGTGCCTATCTCAGGTGTCATTGGGCATCAAGGCAGGATACACCCTGGACGGAGTGCCAACCCATCACAGGGCACACACACACACACGGACAATTTAGAGATGCTAATCAACTTACAATGCATGTCTTTGGACTGGGGGAGGAAATCAGAGTACCCAAGGCACGGGGAGAACATGCAAACTCCACACACACAGCGGAGGCGGGAATCGAACCCCCAATCCTGGAGGTGTGAGGCAAACATGCTAACCACTAAGCCACGGTGCCCCTCTATCCATTTATTTTTTATTGCAATTTTCCACCATATATTTTTTTTTGCTATATGCCCTATATGTTTGATCTTTATATTCTGCCTTATTTTTATTCTTTTGTTCCCTAATGTGGCTCTATTTTTATATCAAGGACAGTTGTAAAAGACATTTCACTGCAAGTCGTACTGTGTATGATTGTCTAAGCGGCAAATAAAATGAAAATTTTTCTTAACTGTTTGTATAAAGTGAAGAATTTTTGTCAGGAGGTTATTTAATGATTTATTTAATGTCAGGAGGTTATTTGATGATGTATAGAAGGAGTCTCCAGGGTCAGGGCTTTGTAACCATAAAGCTGAAACTTTAGATTTTCTAGGGAAAGCTGTATCTTTACGTTTTCTTGTGAATAAAGCAACATGATTAGCTTTTTTCCTCTTTCTTTTTTTTTGGCAGTGAAGAAAAAAGAGTCAGCTGTTAACAATTCCCATTGTCTGTACCGCTTATCTGATCTATCATCTAAGGCGTCATCGGGCATCAAGGCAGGACACACCCTGGACAAGGTGCCAACCCATCGCAGGGCAAACTCTTTCACTCATGCAATCACACACACACACACACACACACACACACACTACAGGCAATTTAGAGATTCCAATCAGCCTAGAAGCATATCTTTGGACTGTGGGAGGAAACCCACCAAGCACGGGGAGAACAAACTCCCCACACACAGTGAGCGGGAGCAAAACTCGAACCCAGTACGCTGGAGATGTGAGGCAAACGTTCTAACCACTAAGCCACCATTGTTAACAATTCCTGTATCATAAATTTATAGACATAACAGAACACTAGATGTAATGATTGTTTAATGAATAGAAATTAATTCATCTTGGCAAATTACGGAAAAGGAAATTAATGGAAAATGTAAGGAAAATAAAACCCTTGGCTCTAACTGGAAAATAATAATTGCTAATACCACACTGTTGTTGATTATTTTCCCATCAGGTTTTATTCTTTACATGTGAAGCTAAGATTTCCAACTTATGTGAGGTTTTTGCTTCTGAATTGAAGACAGTGATTAGTTTCAGTAATTTTAAGAGCTGCTAGTAAATAGTCAGGTATAATCAAAAGGGAAAAATAGTGGTTCTGTGTGTGTGTGTGTGTGTTTGTGTGTGTGTGTGTGTGGTGGTAGTGGGGTATTTATTTGTTGTGTTTGATTACTTTCACCCTACTTCTTCTTTTATAGTGAGCTACACACCAACCTGAAGTTCTTCTGACTGAACACCTTTATCCTATGATGAATCATTTCGATCAGAATGGGCCTGGTCTCATCCATGATAACCCCGCCCACATCCACATTGTACAAGGCAATAATTTGATAAGCATGAAAATGATGTAAATCATATTCAATGATGGTACAGACCTCATAGTGACAAGATCTCAAGAAAGGCTTCGGACCAAACAATCTTCAACACCATTATCAAAACAACCAACTGAAGAATTTTCTTTTGGAAGAATGATGTTCTTGGTTCCTGTACAGCTCTAGAGGTTTATGGTGGCTTTTGGTACCCCAATATCTAACTACTGCACTTTGTGTTGATGGTTTCTTCAGGGTTTACCATCTGAAACCAGGTGTAAAGTGCTATATTTAGTGATATATATAGGTTAAGTGGTCACATATGTGCCAGATGCCAGAAATATAAGTAAAATGTAATGTATGCATCTGACCGTCCTGTTGAAAGGCAACTCCAAAACACTTCCCACTCGTTTCTGTTGTTTGAGCTGACCTCCAAGACACTCAGCAGCTCATTAACACACAACAGAGAAACTTCATCCATGATGTGTGGAAAGCGGAAACAAAACCAAATGATTAATCAGAATGATTTGAAACAAGAGACTCGAGCTTCTTGTTTTTTTTGTTTTTTTTAAGCTGAGGGCTCTTAGTGCCCTAAAGTGTTCAGGTTCACCTTAAAACATGTAAAAGCATCCCTTTAATAAGGACCCATTCTCAAAGAAAGTGGAAAAAAGGCATGTAGATGCATGCTGGGAAGGGAGTGTCATGGTGTAGTGCACACTGTAAAGCGAAGATGACAGCACAGCCCATGAAAAAGAGACGGTGGTCATTGACATTAATGCTGCAAGGCGGATTAGGGGTGAATTTTGGAGGATATCAGGTGAACATTGCTCTTGTAAACTCTACTGCTCGTCTCCCCTGGATTTCACGCTTCATTTCTCTAAATCTATGCTGGAACAAGTGGAGGCAGCCAGGCGCTCGACATGGTCGACTTTGCCTGCATAATGGTGTTTTTAAGATATACACCAGATTCTTTAGGACTCTAACTCTGATGTCATGCACTTGTTTTGACAAGTCATGCTGGTCTCCAAGAACACTGGGGTTGGGCTTGTGTGTGTGTGTGTGTTTTTTTTTTTGTTTTTTTTTTTTGCATTTCTACAGACTGCCTCAGGTTATTTGGGTTGTGTGGGGAATTGGTGGAAATTGTGCAGTTGAGAAAATGTGCACTTTGTGTTTCGTTCATAGGTTGTGGCAGCTGGGTTCTGCTAGACTTCACTCCCATTTTATATTGAAATATATTCTATGAAAAGTTAGTCAAATAACAAAAAGCAAAAAAAAAAGACTTCGGTTTAAAATTGTGATTTTGAAATCTTACTAAATGGAAAGCAGCATTAGATGACTGTGAAAAACATTTGCAATATGTGCTGGACACAATTTAGCTATTTTCCAAATTCTATTTGAGTGGACTGAGTGAAAAAAGATGCCACAGAAGATAGTAAAGGAAATGAAAGGAGGAGTTGAGTGTCAGCTCCATAGCCATCATTTAAGGATATGACCACACCAAAAGTTCAAGTATAGAGGAAAAACAGAAGAGGACCGAGTACTGAGTCTTGAGGGACACCAGTGGAGAGTCTGTATGCAGCAGCTACGGATCTCCTCCATGTTACATAATATGACGGATTCTCAGGTAGGAAGCAAGCAAGCATGCTGTGTCATGAAATTCCAAGACTCATGAGGATGGGCAAGAGGGTCTTGTGGTTGACCGTGTCGAACATTGATGAAAGGTCAAGGAGGATCAGGACTGGTGAAAGTTCGGCTGATCTAGCAGCACAGAACAAAAGCAGCTATTGTGGCCTCTTTGAAGCCAGACTTATTAAGATCTTGGAGGTTGTTTTGTGATGGAGAGAGAGACAAATGATTGTAGATGGTGTAAACATAATAATAAAAAAAATAATAATAAACAGCTATATATTTATATATTATTTTCGATATTATATAAATAACTATATATTTATATATTTATAATAATTTAATCATTATTTTAATATTTTAAAATAATATGTATCCAGGAATATCTATATAAAAATATAATGTATTAATTTAAATAAATAAATAAATAAATAAATAAATAGATAATTAAAAAAAAAAAAAAAGAATATAAAAAATAAAAGCAGAAAACTAGTAAGCTTGACATTTATGTGTAAAACAAACAATTACATGGTTAAAAAGCACGTCAATCACAAGGCACTGTTTGTTTTATATGTTTTTTTTACCGTTTGTTTTATATCAAACATTAGAGTGGGCAAGGGCAGTAACGTGATACTTCAGGCTTTTCATTACCACAGTAGACTCACACGTAATTCACGGAGATTCTGTCAGCACACACAAAGCAGCAGGAGATCAAAACAAAACCTGGGGCCAAACCACCATCTCGCTCTCATGGAAAGCGCTCGTGTCTGAATTCTGATCAAAGCTGGCAGCGCTGCTGAAAAACCTCTAAAACCTCTTTGCTCATTCTACCTCGTTTTCCTGCACACCATCATATGACCTGATTGACTAAAAAATAAAAATAAAAAAACTCAGTATTTTTGCAATATAGCCGTCGTTTATAATTGTTTATGCAGCATGGTTTATCTCCTGCTTTTCCTTTACTGTGCCTCACTGATAAAATGATGGGTCCCTGTGCCATTCTGCAGCCCAGAGACCTCTGGGAACAAACTCCATCTCTATGACTAACACATGCGGCTGAGAGAAAAGGCCTAGTTGCTCTGACCTATACTGCACTAATCAGATTACTCGGAGCATAAACATTGCTGTAAGGGCTAAGCGTCTCTGCTGCTTGTTTCATAACATTGCCTGTCCATTAGATCCGAGTGCCCTATATCCATCAGCAAAGTAAACACAGCTCTGTGCATCACGGCTGAGCAGAGGAAGGTCGAGAATTGCTGGGACCAGGGGTGAAGTCAGGCAAAGCGCAGGGAGAACAAGATAGATTAAAACGTGTACAGAGTAGAAGACTACTCATCTTTCATTTTCATTTTAAAAGTATTCTGTATTTAATCCTGTTGTAAGTATGTAAAAAAAACAAACTGCATTTCAGTTAACACACATAACACACACATTACATTTCCAGCTTCAAGATATAATCAGGGTACCATGTT
The DNA here is from genome assembly GCA_033459395.1 of Hemibagrus guttatus. NCBI lineage: Eukaryota > Metazoa > Chordata > Actinopteri > Siluriformes > Bagridae > Hemibagrus > Hemibagrus guttatus. Next base: position 22,426,713 of record JAUCMX010000010.1, read on the forward strand.
ATATTTCAACAAAACTATATACAGTTAGGACATTATCTATAATCACACTCTCCGGTGTCACCCAAATGAGGATGAGGTTTCTCTCAAGGTTTCTTCCTCATAGCTTCTTGAGTTTTTCCTCACTACTGGCACCTCTAGCTTGCTCATTAGGGATTAACGTATAATTCAATTTGAAATCTCATCATTTTTATTCTGAATTTTATTTCTGAATTTTTCTAAAGCTGCTTTGAGACCATTTCCAAATAAATGACAAAATATAGATAAAATTGAATTGAATTAAATTTCATTGGCTTTAGCAGTATTTAAAATGCACTCTTGTGCACGACTTAGCAGCTAAGCTGAAACTTCTGCTTGCGAGCATGCCATGGAAACTCCTTATAGCTAAATGTTAAAATTCTAGCGTAATCATGGCTGAAGCAGTGTC
>JAUCMX010000010.1:22432136-22447136 GCA_033459395.1 Hemibagrus guttatus
GTTTATCTATGACAGGTACATAAAAGGAGGAAATTCTGTCATGTGACACATTTTTTGTTCACAGGGGGCGCAGTGGCTTGATGCTTAACATGTTTGGCTCGTACTTTCATGGTTGTGGGTTTGATTCCTGCCTCCACTGTGTTTGCATATTCTCGCTGGGTTCTCCCGTTTCCTACCCTAGTCCAAAGACCTGTGTTGTGAGCTGATTGGCATCTCTAAATTGTATATAGTGTGAGTGTGTATGCGATTGTGGCCTGCAATAGACTAGCATCATGTCCAGGGTTAAGTCTTGCTCCCGCTCACTCTGTGTGTGGAGTTTGCATGTTCTCCCTGTGCTTGGTGGGGGTCCTCCCACTGTCCAAAGACATGCTTCTAGGCTGTTTGGAGTCTCTAAACTGTGATTGCATGAGTTCAATGCAATTTTATTTGTATAGCGCTTTTAACAATGAGCATTGTCTCAAAGCAGCTTCACAGAACATAAGAAACAATCTCTATATGTCTCGAGATGGGTAGAAGAAGGGAAACAAATGGAAAGGAATTAGTGTAGCTGCTGTTCATAATATTAGCAGGCACTAGATGATGATGTGCATTTAATCAGATGTATTGGAGTACAAAGTTATGGGATTTATTAGGTGTATGCCTGGCTAAAGAGATATGTCTTTAATCTACGTTTGAACTGGGAGACTGTGTCTGAGATCCGAACACTGTCAGGAAGACTGTTCCAAAGTTTAGGAGCTAAATACGAAAACGCTCTACCCCCTTTTGTATATTTTGGCTAGACATGGGAGCTAAAGCATTTAGAGTCTTGTACATAAGTAGTGCTAGTTTATAATCAATTCTAAACTTGACAGGTAGCCAGTGCAGGGATGATAATATTGGGGTTATATAATAATATTTTCTTGACTTGGTAAGGACTCTGGCAGCTGTATTCTGGACTTGAACTGTAGCTTGTTTATTGAAGATGCAGGACAACCACCTAGTAATGCATTACAATAGTCCAGTCTGGAGGTCATGAATGCGTGAACTAGCTTTTCTGCATCAGATACAGATAATGTTCCTGAGCTTGGCAATGTTTCTGAGGTGGAAGAAGGCTGTTTTTGTAATATCGGAAACATGTTTTTCAAAGGACAAATTGCTGTCTAATATTACGCCAAGGTCTTTCACTGCAGAGCTAGTAGTAATAGAACATCCTTCTAAGTACAGGTTGAATTGTGAGAGCTTCTGTGTACTGGTTTTTGGACCAATCAGTAATATCTCCGTCTTATCAGGATTTAGTAATAGAAAATTATCAGTCATCCAATCTTTAATATCTTTAACACACTCTGTTAATCTAGACAGTTTAGATATTTCATCTGGTTTTGATGAGATGTATAACTGTATATCGTCAGCATAACAGTGGAAACTAATCCCATACCTTCTAATGATGTTGCCTAAGGGAAGCATGTATATTGAGAAAAGCAGAGGTCCTAAAAGGGATCCTTGTGGGACCCCATATTTCACTGGCATTACACTGGACAGTTCTCCATTTAAATCTACAAAATGGTATCGATCAGACAGGTAGGATCTAAACTATTTTAATGCCTGTCCCTGAATACCTATGTGATTTTGTAAGCGATTTACGAGAATGCAGCACTAAGATCAAGTAAGACTAATATTTAGATGCAGCCTTGGTCCGAAGCTAAAAACAAGTCATTTGTGATTTTTACTAGTGCAGTTTCTGTACTATGATGGGGCCTGAAACCTGACTGAAATTCTCCAAGGATATTATTTTCCTGTAAGAAGGAGCATAATTGAGCAGACACAACCTTTTCTAATATTTTAGATATAAACGGAATGTTTGAAATCGGTCTGTAATTTTATAATTCATTAGGGTCTAGTTTAGGTTTCTTAAGAAGAGGCTTAATAACTGCTAACTTGAGAGATTTAGGGAAGTGACCTAAATATAACGAGGAATTAATAATGTTGAGGAGAGGCTCTCCAGCTGTATGCATCACATGCAGCAATCTAGTTGGAATTGGATCTAACAAACACATTGTTGAATTAGCCGTGGTGATAAGTTTATACAGCTCTTCCTTCCCTATACCTGTAAAGCATTGTATCTTTAGATGTGGAGCTTTAGGTTGGACTAGATCACCGGATGCTGTCAAAGGTTGAACATCCATTATTTTGTTCCTGATACTATCGATTTTGTCGGTGAAGAAGTTCATAAAGTCCTCACTACTAAACTGTGATGGAGTATTCTCTTCAGATATCTGATGTTTTGTCAGTCTAGCCACTGTACTAAATAAGAATCTGGGATTGTTTTGGTTTATTTCTATCAGTTTGCTCAAATGCTCGGCCCTAGCAGCTTTTAGAGCCTGTCTATAGCTGGACATACTGTCTTTATACGTAATTCTAAAAACTTCTAATTTAGTTTCTCTCCACTTTCGCTCGAGGTTACGGGTTGCTCTCCTGAGGGCGTGAGTATGACTATTGTGCCATGGTGCAGGTTTTTTGTCTCTGACCTTTTTTAATCAGATGGGGGCAACAGTATCTAGTGCGCTGGAGAAAATAGTGCCTATGGAGTTAGATACTTCATCTAGATCATCTGCATTTAGGGGTCCGATGAGAAGTTGAGACAGATCTAGCAGATTACTTGTGAAACTGTCTTTAGTGGTCTGAATAATAGTTCTACAAAATCGATAACAACAATAACAATGAGTGAATGATTGTGTGTGTGTGTGTGTGCCCTGCGAGGGTTGGCACTCCGTCCAGGGTGTATCCTGCCTTCATGCCCGATGACGCCTGAGATGACTGCTCCCCGTGACCCGATGATAAATCATGTCACGTACACAGTTATATACAGTAAACATGCAACTTGCAGTGGAATAAAAACCTGTCACTCCTCCTAGACTGTGCATATAAATAATAAAAGTATAAGTAAAAAAAAAAAGAATTAATAGAAATAATAAGGCATAAAATTATGTGCTGTTTAATGTGTTTACATCTTATCTGTAGTAGCATGATGAATGTGTAATTAACTTACATATGTAGTAATAGTGGGGGGCACGGTGGCTTGGTGGCTTGGTGGCTAGCACGTTTGCCTCACACCTCCAGGGTTGGGGGTTTGATTCCTGCCTCCGCCATGTGTGTGTGGAGTTTGCATGTTCTCCCCGTGCCTCGGGGGTTTCCTCGGGGTACTCCGGTTTCCTCCCCCAGTCCAAAGACGTGCACTGTAGGTTGATTGGCATCTCTAAATTGTCCGTAGTGTGTGAATGAGAGTGTGTGTGTGTGCCCTGCGATGGGTTGGCACTCCGTCCAGGGTGTATCCTGCCTTGATGCCCAATGACGCCTGAGATAGGCACAGGCTCCCCGTGACCCGAGAATAGTTCGGATAAGCGATAGACAATGAATGAATGTAGTAATAGTTCAAAACATTAAGAAACACTAAAATATTTAATAACAGTGATGTATTTAATGTGTAGGTAAGTTAAATGTAGTAGGAATAAAGTCCATTCTATTGTCTGTACCGCTTATCCGATCTATCATTGGGTCACGGGGAGCCTGTGCCTATCTCAGGCGTCATCGGGCATCAAGGCAGGATACACCCTCAACGGAGTGCCAACCATCGCAGGGCACACACACACACACACACACACACACACAATCATTCACTCATGCAATCACACACTACGGACAATTTAGAGACTCCAATCAGCCTAGACTGTGGGAGGAAACCGGAGCACCCAGAGGAAACCCACCAAGCACAGACGAACGTGCTAACCACTAAGCCACCATGCTGCCAGGAGTAAAGTCCAGTGTGCAGAATTATTCAATTCAATTCAATTTTATTTGTACAGTGCTTTTAACAATGGACATTGTCTCAAAGCAGCTTTGAGAGCATAAGAAATATAGTACAAAAGTTCAAGATTAATATCAGACCTATATTTAAAATTTGTTTGTATTAATCTCTAATCCCTAATGAGCAAGCCTGGGGCGACTGTGGCGAGGAAAAACTCCCTTAGATGTTATGAGTAAGAAACCTTGAGAGGAACCAGACTCAAAAGGGAACCCATCCTCATTTTGGTGACACCGGAGAGTGTGATTATGAATAATGTCCTTTCTGCATTCATACACAGTCAATTTATGACTGTACATATATACAGAATTACACTGAAGTGACGAGTCTTTATCTAATCCTGAGGGACGTGTAAGATGGACATATCTGTTTCGAGGAGTCTGATGGCCTGAGGGATGAATCTCTTCCTGAGGCTCTCGGTTTCAGCCATCAGACTGCAGAAGCGCTCGCTCGATCACAGCAGGCTGAGCATACGCCGTTACCGTGGTGACCGGTGGTTGATAGGTGGAGTCTATCAACATAGAATAATGCACTAAAAGTAAACAAAAAAATGAAATTTGATCTGATCAGTTAGATCAGTAAACAATTAAATGCGCTAAGAAAAGTTTCAGAATAAAATCCGTAGATGGAAACAGAGATATTTTTCAACGTCACATTTGTGCATTTTCATCAAGAACACGTTTATCCCCATGGAAGATTTGATCTATTCTAGAAGTTTAACAGGAAGTTGCATCAATCAAAATTCCCAAAGATTATGAGAAGAAAAGAAATGAATGAATATCTATTCAATATTTTTTTTATCATTTTTGCTTACAGCTATGACTCTGACACCCAGATTTATCGCTTGAAAATAAATTATTATTTATTTATTACTTTTATTTTGAAAATAAATCTTTCGAATCTCTAGTTATCCACATTCCCAACAGTACAAATATGATTCCGCGGGTTCAATCTAGTTTTTAATAACGCAACTTTATTAAGGTTTGTGAGTTTACCAGGTTCCAGATTAAATATCTGGTATTGTTGACCCAATAACCTTTGGATCAGCTTCTTTACCCCTCTTTTTTTTTTTTTTTTACCAGGAATGGAAATGGACTTATGGAACATTTTCAATTAATAGAAACAAATGAATGATGTTCTGGCTGTGAGTCTGATATAAAATGAGTCAGTGTGTTTTAGACGTGTTTTTTTTCCCTCTGTTGGATAACCTTACAGAGAATTTTACTGGATGAAGCTCACATTTGAGCTGCTTTTTAGATGAACAAGCCCTTGGAGCATCTCAGAGAGCAGAAATGGGTTTGATATCAACATTTACTTTGAAGATTAAAACGTTTGTGCAGAAAAAACTAATCTGGAACTTTTCTATGAATATATTGCCCCTAGTTGGCTAGGGACAAACAGAAATACATATGAAACTCCACAAATTCTTAAAGTCCTGAGTGTCTACTTTCATATGAGCTTCATATTAACCTCCACTGTGGAGTGGGACATGACAAAAACATTCAGTGATGAACATGAACACAACAGAACAGGAGGAAGATCCATTTTTTGGCCTCTGGGTGAAAGAGTTAAACAAAAATGAAGCATCCTGCTGTTCAGTGTATCTGTACCTGAATGTAGTATGTGTGTGTGTGTGTGTGTGTGAGAGAGAGAGAGAGAGAGAGAGAGATCAGGACCAGACAGTCACCCCCCTTGACTCAGACAGCCCCGCTTTTCACGCTAGCCCACTCTTAACCGTGTTTGACAGCTCGTCCTCCAACACAACCTCCCTGCAGCAGCAACGACTCTCGAGCTTTAACAATTTATCATTGCTGAGCCTTTGTTGGCAATACAGTGCCAAGCCGAGGGAATCTGCGTACACGGGGCTGGCATGATCAAACTGGCATGCCTCCTGACCTTGTTGGGGAAACACTACTGACTTTATGTAAATACCAGAAGCCTTTGAGGCTCGGATTATGGATTGACAAAGAAAGAAAGAAAAATCCTCTCCTTTTCTTTCTTCCAACGTCTCCCAAAAAGCTCCTCAAGAGCTTCAGTTTTCCAGTGATATAGTATTACAGATAGTCATATTCGACGTCTTATGAAAGAGAAATCCAGCCTACAGCTAGTAGAGACGTTGTTGCAAACGTTGGACTCAGAGTCCCAGAATGCAATGCAGTGAGTTAGAGCAGAGACTCAGTTAAAATTTGAGTAAAAGAGCATCATGGTTTTGGTATGAAAAGTTTTGGAAAAAGCTTTAGAAGGTGATCGGAGAAGGTGGAGAGAGCTGGACAGACCGAAAAAAAAAGATTTTGATCACATGTTAATTAGAAAGATTTCCTTTTAATGATGAGCCACGTCTTTTATACAGACTACACTATTTTCTCTGGTGGCTGAGAAGTGCAAAACATGTGCAAAACATGCATGTGTGTGTGTGTGTGTGTGTGTGTGTGTGTGTGTGGGGGGGGGCCTGTGTGATGCTATGAGTGTATCAGGTGCAGCAGCAGTGTAAAAAAAAAAATCCACCAACTACAATCTCTAGCCAACAGCAGTGTGCTGTGATGAAACATTCTCTCTTTCTCTCTCTCTCTTATTCTCTCTCTCTCTCTCTCTCTCTCTCTCTCCACACACACACACACACACACACACAAACACACACACACACACCCCCCCCCCTGTCAGTGTCAGTGCTGTACTGAGAAAAAACCACCATCTAAATCCTTAAATCAACTAAATGTCTGTGTGTGTGTGTTTGTGTGTGTGTGAGAGAGAGACAGAGAGAGAAGATAGAGAGAGAGACAGACAGAGAGACAGACAGAGAATCTGTTAATCTGAGCGCATCCCTTTGCACAATATTAATCTGAACCTGTCTGTGGGAATGTGAGTGTTTCTGCTTGGTTGTGTGTGCATGACCTAAATGGCTGATGACAAATATTTAATCAGCAACATGTCGCTGTGTGGCACAACAACAGCTTTCCCCCTGAAGGGAGAGAGAGAGAGAGAGAGAGAGAGAGAGAGAGAGAGAGGAGAGGGAGAGGGAGGGAGAGGGGGGAGGGGAGAGGGAGGGGGGGGGAGAGGGAGAGGGAGGGGGGGGAGAAAAAAAGGGAGAGAGAGAGAGAAAGGGAGAGAGAGAGAGAGAGGAGAGGGAGAGGGGGGGGGAGAGGGAGGGAGGGGGGGAGAGGGAGAGGGAGGGGAGGGAGAGGGGGGGAGGGAGGGGGAAGGGAGAGGGAGAGGGAGGGGGAGGGAGGGGGAGGGAGAGGGAGAGGGGGGAGGGGAGAGGAGGGGAGGGGGAGGGAGAGGGAGGGGGGGGAGGGAGAGGGAGAGGGAGAGGGGGGGGAGGGGAGGGGGAGGGAGAGGGGGGGGGAGGGAGAGGGAGGGGGGGGGAGGGGGGGGAGGGAGAGGGAGGGGGAGGGAGGGAGAGGGAGGGGGGAGAGGGAGGGAGGGGGGGAGGGGGGGAGGGGGGGAGGGAGGGGGGGGAGGGGGGAGGGGGAGGGGAGGGAGGGGGAGGGGGGGAGGGGGGGAAAGGGGGGAGAGGGGGGGGGGGGGGGGGGGAAACTGAAATAAACAGAGCTAATGGGGATCAATTCAGCGCAAATAGGTGGATTAAACCATTGTGTCCTAAAAACCTCTCTCTCTCTCTCTCTCTCTCTCTCTCTCTCCTCCTCTCTCTTTTTTTAATTGGTCTGAGGTGTTTAATTTAGGTGATTAATGTTCTATAACACCACCAGCAACAACATTTCATAACATTCATGTAGCTATAAATGGATAAAAAGTATGACATGCTCACAGTTATTCTTAATTACAATAAAAAAATTAATCTTAGTGTCAAACTGCCCGTGGTATAAGAAGTCTAAAACTTGTGTTGTTACAGGAAAATAATCATCTTAGAACCACTTCACATCACGTCATATTTTATTCCTTGCATACTCATGTACCCTCAAGTAGGGCATTGGTGGCTCAGTGGTAGGTTTCTTGCCTATCATGTGGATATAGGCAAGAAATAAGGGTTCGATTCCCAACCAATGCCAAACCCCAGCCACTGGATGCAGTGCGGAAAGCCCGGAAAAATGGGAGGGTTGGGCAGGAAGGGCATCGGCGTAAAACCTGTGCCAATTGTTGTGCGGACCATTTGGGTCGCTGTGGTGACCCCGAACGGGGAGCAGCGAAAGCATTCAGTCACTCATAGTCACTCATGCCCCTCATGCCATCAGTGATAATTATTTATTTTTCATTAAAACACAACTAATTAAAATGAAATTAATTTGCATGCAAAAAACACACGTTAGCACGTTTGCCTCACACCTCCAGCATCCTGGGTTCGAGTCTCGCTCCCCTCACTGTGTGTGTGGAGTTTGCATGTTCTCCCCGTGTTTGGGTGGGTTTCCTCCCACAGTCCAAAGAATGCTTCTAGGCTGATTGGAGTCTCTAAATTGCCCGTAGTGTGTGATTGCGTGAGTGAATGAGAGTGTGTGTTGTGTCCCTGCGATAGGTTGGCACTCCGTCCAGGGTGTATCCTGCCTTGATGCCCAATGATGCCTGAGATAGGCACAGGCTCCCCGTGACCCGAGAATAGATTGGATAAGTGGTACAGATGATGGCTGGACGTTGCATCTGTGCGGCACACTTCAGAGAGCTTTATTGAGCTTTGTCGACTACTAGTGGTCAGCACTGGTACTACAACAACCAGCAGGTTAAGCTTTGCTCTGCATCAGTGTGTAAACATTAACATTAACATTTTCACTCTGCTACAATTTAGATTTATTTCATATTCTTACCAAAAATGTCATCCATTTTAGCTCTCTGAAATACCAGAATAAATATATGCAATATTTATACTAGAGTAAAACCATTAGTAAATCGTCTGAGAAAGCGCTGCCGTGACATTTTTGGTGGTTATTTATTGAAAGAGTGTGGCCACAAATTAATTTTATCATAGACATTTAGAGACAACAAACAAACGATGATGTAATGCCATGATGTAATATCTATAAATTTATATCCGTCCTTGAAAGATACACCCATATTCTATTATCCAAGGGCAAAGCAAACTTTTGCACTCAACTGTATTCACTCATTTCATTTCAAATCAATTTTATATTACAGCAATGAGACACTGAGTTACTTCCACTATAATAAGATGTTATTAGGTCACTGTGTTGTTTTCAATGATTTTGTCAGAATCTGATGGACATCGATGTTGACAGGCTGCGCTGGGTGCTAATAGTTACAGATAAATGACAGTTGCAGCTTACTAATCAAAACATATCACTTCGCTCAAAAACACAGACAGGAAGTCAAAATGCATTACAGGAAGATCTCTTGCATGCAGCTGCCAGAGAGTGGTACGATCCCCCCGAGGTCAAGCACGCCACTGTGATCCTCAGTTAAAGGTGAGTGACTTGGTTCATGTTTACGCTTCATGCATAAAGCCCTCTTGAGATGTTCCCAAACATGCCATGGAAACAAAGGCTTAGAGAATCAGTGATATGACAATCTGTCAATCGTCCCTTAAACCCTCCCACCCGTCCTCGCTCGTTCTCTCGGGTCATCAGGTACGTGGCGTTCAGCTACGGTCTGTGTTTCCCATGAAAGTAGGTCAACACGTCTCTGATGTGTACACGGACCGTTCGGCATACCGGAAAAGCCAATAAATCATTCATTCTTGAAACTTTATTAATGTTTCAGTGTGGTTTTGCTTAGCTGTTCACTCGGAGGCTGACATATGGATGTTGACATTCACTTAAGTGCAAAGATCATTTCTAGACCAGGAAAATATAGCTCTAGTGTCTACAAACAAAAATCATTCTTGACCAACATGAAAAATATTAAATATATATAAACGTAAAGGCAAAACTTGTTTTAAAACATACGGAAACGCATTTACATTTGGCAGACATCCTTATCCAGAGCAACTTATAAATGATCTCATTTTAAACAACCAAGCAATTGAGATTTAAGGGCCTTCCTCGAGGGCCCAGTGGCAGCTTGGTGGACCTGGGATTTGAACACAAAACCTTCTGATCACTAGTCCAACACCTTGACTAAGCTACCGCACTAAGCTACCGCTACCAACCACCACTAAGCTACCACATTCCACATTAGCTGGCCAAATATGTACCTTTGAACCTGCTACATTTGGTGGCAACTGACAACTGCTCATCACTCTGAGATCACCAGCCTCAGAGTAAAGCACAGTGGTGGTAGCATCATGCTGTGAGAATGCTTTTCAAAAGAAACTGGTTTCGTTTAGAAACTGCTCAAGGTTGAGGGTCAGATTGTACAAGGCAATCCGAGAAGAAAACCTTGTGATTGGGGTGAAGCTTCATCTTCCAACAAGCCAAAGCTACACTGGAGGTGTTCACTGATCACTTGACCCGTGCTCTTTCTTGACTCTGAGACTGCATTTGCACTTGGCATTAAAATGCATTCACTGTAATCCGAACAAGCAGATCGGATCTTCGGCCAATCAGGACACGGCGTGTTTACATTTGTCAGCATCACCTGGCTTCTGTATCTGGATATCTGATCAGATCTCTCTTTCCCGGGCAATATTTAGATAAGTCTGCCGAGGAAAAATGGCTCCGCAAAGTCAACATAGAGTCGACCCTTTTAAAGAAACAGGGTTTTTTTCAGTCATGGGGGATTTTTACAAAATCTAAAATGAGAAGGATGAGAAGGTTTCAAATATCAGTAAGGTGGACAGCTGGTGTAAAGGAAATGCTTAAAGTGTCTACTTTCATATGAGCTTCATATTAATCACCACTGTGGAGTGAGACATGCTCAACATGAACACAACCAAACATGAAAATACACAATTCACCTTGCTGTATATGAGTATAAAAACATCACCTTTACTAGTTTAGAACTACTGTGTATCTTAGCTGTGTGTTATAGTGTAATCATTTTGATAATGTTCACATGTACAGTGGAACCTCGGCATATGAATGGCCTCCATTACACATTTTCGCCTTAAGAATTGAAATTCTTGAAGACATTTCCATCAGCATACGAAGCATTTTCGGCATACGAACGAACCGAACAGAACGCCGGCTAAGTTGCGCGTAGTCCGGGAGCCGTGGAAAACCAAACAGTCAAAGCTGTTTGGAAAGAGTCAACCCACGATACCAACATTACCTCCGTCATGCGTTCGAAAGCTAGGTGATTTTTTGGGCGTTTTTTTGTTTACAGATCGGTGGTGTGGGAGGTCTGTTCTATTTTTAGCCCAAGCTTGGTGGCACGACTTCCTGTGAGGAGCCTTGACACGGAATGCTTGGCTCGGGTCAGTTCTTTGTAAGCAGCCATACAGTTTACATACACTTCATATCGGTCATATTGCTCATATTTTCGGGTGGCTGGAACGGATTATCTGCATTTACATTATTTCTGATGGGAAAATTTGTTTTGCAATAAAAATTTTCGCCTTAAGAACTCGCCTCCACTGTACACACCTAACACACACACGATAACTCCTTTAGCTGCAGTCATTGCTCTCAACAACATGAGCACTTACAGCAAGGCAACACTCTGTATTTATTTAGCATAAATATCATATTTAATCAACATACTGTAGAGACGGCCTAAAGTGCAGCCAGCAGCTGCATCGACACAGTATACACTTCGGGGTAAGAGAAGACGTGCAATGCAAATATCCTATTCTCTCTTTTTCTGCTTCTGCCCCAAGGCTGAGGGATCATCTGTCTTTCAGTACTTCTTGTTTATATAATGAAGAATAATGTTTGATAGCGTGAAGTTTTCTGGATAAAGAATTCCATCGAAGCCTTCACAAGAGAGGATTTCTTTTACGCAACTGCAAACAGGGACTTGATTCATGGACGTCCCACAACGCTAGAATGTGACTTGAATACTTTTAAATGCGTAATGTGTCTTTGATTGATTAATAAATGCAAAATCACAAATGAGGCTTAACACGACTCCAGGATGAGCTGTTCTTGGAAAGTAATCCCCTTCGAAGTATCTCTGATTGTCACAACACAACAAATCCAGGCGTTGGATGTTTTATTAACAGATTCCTAGCTGTAGTCTTGTGCAGTGTATCCTGTAAGTTAGGCACAATATCACTGATACATGTTGCGTTTTTGGCGTATTCATCCATTTCTCACCGTCTGTGGTGTATAAATAAACTTGTCACACTGTAATAAAGTGCTGAGGAATTTGTTATCTGCTGTGTTTGTGTGGTTTTTTGTGTGTTTATCTGTAGCAGGTGATCAGGTCTGGTTTTATATGTCACTAATGCTGTGTTATTTTAACCTTTCTTACATATGCAGTCATGTCTCTCTCTCTCTCTCTCTCTCTCTCTCTCTCTCTCTCTCACACACACACACACACACACACACACACATATACACACTAACAAGTCACAGCATATACACACTGAGCCACACACACAGGTCAGCCGAAGTTCAGTGTGTGTAGTCCGGGTGCTTGGAGGGTCAACTCGAGTTCACAGTGTGCAGTGATTGAAGAAAGTGTGTAAAGTAGATCAGGAAAATTCCGTCTCTCATCGGGTCTGACATCATATGTCTGTCATTATAGACATAAATCAATTATGGATAGACATTTGAATGCACACACACACACACACACACACACACACACTTAATATTTTTATTATCATCATGCCATATGATAAGAAAGTGTTATTTATGATAAAAACGAAAAAAAAAAGAAGCTATATATAAAGAGTTTTATATTCCACAACTGGAATTTTTTTTATGTTGTAAACATTTTTGAAACTAGCTTTCATACATTCATTTGCAGACAATCAACCAAATTCAAAGGTCAGTGCATGTGGATGTTTATAGGTGTGTTATTACTGTATTAACCTCGTTACCAATAAAGCATTAAAGTGCTGTGACACAGGAAAGTCTTGAGTCTGGAAATCTTTGTGCTTTCCAGTTTGTCAGTAAGATAATACATTTTTATGGTGTGATTCGGAGATATCTCACAATTTCCCAGCAACTATTTATCTCACAATCGTATGCTATTGCAGCTTCGTGCTTCTGCTTATTAGGCTGCAATTCATTCATTCATTGTCTACCCCTTATTCGATCTATTCTCGGGTCACGGGAAGCCTGTGCCTATCTCGGGCATCATGGCAGGATACACCCTGGACGGAGTGCCAACCCATCACAGGGCACACACACACTCTCATTCACTCACGCCATCACACACTACGGACAATTTAGAGATGCCAAACAACCTACAATGCATGTCTTTGGACCGGGGGAGGAAACCGGAGTACCCGGAGGAAACCCCCGAGGCACAGGGAGAACATGCAAACTCCACACACACATGGCAGAGGCGGGACACACTCCGCTCATGAATCGAATTGATTCACAATACACTCCGCTCATGAATCGAATCGATTCACAATACACTCCGCTCATGAATCGAATCGATTCACAATACACTCCGCTCATGAATCGAATTGATTCACAATACACTCCGCTCATGAATCGAATCGATTCACAATACACTATGCTCACAAATCAAATAGATTCGCAATACACTCTGCTCACGAATCGAATAGATTCACAGTACATTCTACTCATGAACTGAATCGATTCGCAATACTCTCTGCTCACGAATCGAATAGATTCACAATACACTGTTTACTGTGCTCAAGATTCAATTTGATTTACAATACGCAGTGCTCACGACTTGAATCGATTCATTATACACTCAAATCACGACTCGAGTTGATTCACAATACGCTCTGCTCACAATTCGATTCATGATACATCGTGTTCACAACACAAGGTCACCAGTGTGTGCTTTCTGTATACTTTAACTTGCACAAATTGACCTCTAGTGCTCAAACAGGGCAACTGCACTCGATGCTTTAACAACAGAACGCTGATATCACGAATTCACACGATGCACGATCGTCACGTATTTACAGCATGATGTATCGTATCACGATGTTCTGTTACACCACTGCAGCAGACTGACAGACCAACAATCAAGGAAATAAATATGGGTAAAAGTTTAAATATGCAATCCATCTTAGTGAGAACTGGAAATTCTGACCAGGAATTGGAGAATTCCCAGAGCCGGGTAATATTTGTATAGTTAATCTCAGAAGTACATTGTCTTTTCAGTCTGGAGTGTGTTATTATTTATTAATGGATATCAAATGACATATTTTAAAGGATTTTTGTTGAGTCAAGCTACTTCCTGTTCTTACTAACATTATAGCAGTAATAAACAGTCATTCCTTCACCACCTCTCTCCCTCTCTCTCTCTAAAACACACTCCAGAACATGTTCCTGTTCTGCAAAGCACTCACTTTCTTAAGCAGCAACACGTTTTAGATTTAGTCCACTGTACACGCCCCTGTGCATGCGCTGTTGCTATAGAAACAATAAAGAGCTCATGAATACTGCCCTGTCGTTCATGTTCGAGTGAGAACTACAAAAATAACGAACACTTACTGACCAATCAGATTTAAACCACACGAATGCTCAGTCTCATATAAAATATTCATTCATTCATTGTCTACCGCTTATCCGATCTATTCTCGGGTCACGGGGAGCCTGTGCCTATCTCAGGCGTCATTGGGCATCAAGGCAGGATACACCCTGGACAGAGTCCCAACCCATTGCAGGGCACACACACACACACTCTCATTCACTCACGCAATCACACACTACAGACAATTTAGAGACGCCAATCAACCTATAATGCATGTTTTTGGACCGGGGGAGGAAACCGGAGTACCCAGAGGAAACCCCCAAGGGAGGCACGGGGAGAACATGCAAACTCGACACACACACGGCAGAGGCGGGAATCGAACGCCCAACCCTGGAGGTGTGAAGCAATCATGCTAACCACCAAGCCACCGTGCCCCCCTAGGTTGCAACTGTGAAATTTAAATTGTTACAAGATATAAGTCACAAACATATGGTAGCTTAGTGGTTAAGGTATTAGACTACTGATCAGAAGGATGTGAGTTTGAATCCCAGGTCCACAAAGACCCTGAGCAAGGCTCTTAACCCCCAATTGCTCAGTTGAATAAAATGAGATGAAAATGTCGCTCAACTCAAAAGTTGCTCTGGATAAGGATCTGCCAAATACTAAAAAATGTAAATGAAAAAAAAACAACAACAACTATGCGACTTAGTTACTTAGATTAGTGACAAATCTCAATTATGAGGAGAAAA
>JAUCMX010000010.1:22452136-22534636 GCA_033459395.1 Hemibagrus guttatus
GGCATAGCTGTGAAGGTCAGCTCTGAAGGACTGTCTGGAGTCCTGAGATGTGGAACAGACCTAATTCACTCTGCCACAGTGTTAGAACACACACACACACACACACACACACACACACACACACACACACACACACACACACACACACACACACACACACACACACAGACAGAGTGTTTTTTTCTTTTCTTTTGATTATAACAGCAAAGAAATACATATTACATTTAAAAACACCTCATCTACATTTATGGACAAATCCAAAACTATTGTCACCCTTCCAAGAAAAAAGGACCTAATTATTTAAAAAAATGTATTCAAATTTGAATACTCAGACAACAGAAGAAAAATAATTACGCTTCCTAAAACATAAGTTTTATTATTATTATTATTATTATTATTATTATTATTATTATTGTTATTGTTGTTGTTGTTGTTGTTGCTGTTGTTAATAATAATAATAATAATAATAATAATAATAGAGGTTGCTTTCGGCTGTTCCCTGTTCGGGGTTGCCACAGCGGATCAACTGGTCCGCACAACAACTTGGCAAATGTTTTACGCCGGATGCCCTTCCTGATGCAACCCTCTCATTTTTCTGGGCTTGGGACCGGCACTGCATCCAGTGGCCAGGGTTTGGGCATTGGCTGGGAATCGAACCCGAGCCTTCAGCATAATAGGCAAGAAATCTACCACTGAGCCACCAATGCCCATAATAATAATAATAATAATAATAATAATAATAATAATAATAATAATAATAATAATAATAATAATAATAATAATAATAATAATAATAATAATAATAATAATAAAATATTCATTCATTGTCTACCGCTTATCCGATCTATACTCAGGTCACGGGGAGCCTGTGCCTATCTCAGGGGTCATGGCAGGATACACCCTGGACGGAGTGCCAACCCATCGCAGGGCACACATACACACAATGGACAATTTAGAGATGCCAATCAACCTACAATGCATGTCTTTGGACTGGGGGAGGAAACCAGAGAACCCGGAGGAAACCCCCAAGGCACGGGGAGAACATGCAAACTCCACCCACACACGGCGGGAATTGAACCTGCCACCCTGGAGGTGTGAGGCAAATGTGCTAACCATCAAGCCACCGTGCCCCCAATAATAATAATAATAATAATAATAATAATAATAATAATAATAATAATAATAATAATAATAATAATAATAATAATAATAATAATAATAATAATAATAATAATAAATGTAATTGTACTTTCTCTTTTCTGTATTTGCTCTCACTTTCCATAAACACTGCTTTTGACTTTGAGCACATTTGAGTATGTACATATTAAAACTCTTTGTGTTCTGTCTCAGTGATAGAACAAAACAAACAAACAAAAAAGATCTGATAAAGCATAATCCCAACCACAAGAAAATAGGTTAAAAGGTTGGAACGGTTGAAAAATTCATAGGACCTGTGAGCATGGTGAGGACAATGCTGAAGGAAGCAACGAGCAGCAACGTCCAGGCCAAATAAATGTTTTGGGTCTTATGGAATTCCACGAAAACTGCATTAATTGTTATAATGAGTCTCTCACTTTTTATCCATGAATGCCTTTGGGCTAAAAATGCCCTTGGGTTTTTGGTGAAAAAACAGGGACTGAATAGAAGTAAAAGCTTACAAACTCATCATAAAATGGTGGGGTATCAGTGATCTGGTGGTTCAGGTGCTATTATAAACTCTAATTAGTAGAAAGACAAATCCTGTTGCCTAGCAAATGTAGCCTAAGGTGCTGAATAGAGGAGTAGACCAAGATCATCTCCAAGATCAACCTTGGTGCAAGAGAAAATCATTCGCTTTATTGTTAGGATATCATAAGTACATCAATGTCATGTTCATCCCTTGTTGGGAGCCATGCATGTGTTTTCTCAGAGTATGTTACGCTGCCCTGTGACACTAGAGTACGTGTCTTAACCTCAAGCCTCCCTGTTTGGTTGTTGTAAGAAAGAGAGCTGGCATGTGGGTGGGAAAGGGGGCTGAGGGAACAGGGTAGCTTAGTGGCTAAGGTGTTAGACTAATGATTAGAAGGGTGTGAGGTTGAAGCCCACATCCACCAAGCTGCTACTGCTGGGCTCCTTAACCCCTAATTACTCACCTGTATGTTAAAAAAAAAAAAAAGAGGTAAGGGGGTCTGCCAAAAGCTGTAAATGTAAGTTGGAAGGTGATGAATTAGCGAAGAAAAAACTATGGGTACCAATACTATTAAAAAAAGAATTGTGTTTTTCTGAAATAAAAATATTATCATATTATCCCTCGTCATTCTTTTAATTTTATAATCGATTACATCTTAATTTAATGAAGCAGTGAGTGTACATGTGTTTGATGAATAGATGAATGGCTTCACCGGTCTATCTCGCCAGCAGATGGGTCATTCATTTCCATCCTCTCTTTAACAGAAAGCTGATTATCCAGGCAGTCCCACTGTAGTGCTGCATGGATTAATTCCCTAAGAGGAGATTAAACACATCCTTTAGCATTGCTGCATAAACAGTACATCTAGAGTTGACTCTCTGGAAAAAAGCCATGATCAAATGCAAAACTTGCTGCGTAGCCAGGCTTGGACAGACAACTGAATGGATTTTCTGACCTCGGATACATTGACAGTGGATGTCATATAAAATCTTTATATTAAAAGCTCTCGTTATAAGGGATTACTCGTTCTGGATCGAGTCGACTCTTTGAATCGGTTCTTTTAGGTGAACGTGCGAGCTGAATCGAATACACAATATAGGTTTTTAGGTTTTTTTTTTTTTTTTTTGCTTGTTCATAGATGTATGTCTTGTTACTCTTGTAGTGTAATTTAATCAATTTAATGTTTAATTATTTAAACAGCTATAAAATGCAACGCAAAGACACGTCATTACCTGTAATGAAACATTTAATAAAACAATTAATCAAATTTAAACATTAAACATTTAAACAATTAAACATTACTACAAACGAAAAAAAATCGAAAATTAAAAATATTTTTCTAGATATGACTCTAGAAGGGGAAATGGTATTGAGTTGACTCGAGCCCAAAGAGTCGACTCTTACTATTGAACTGAGTCAAATGATCTGATTCGCTGGAAAGATCCGGAAAAGCCGGAATTCCGTTGACTGCGACTCAAAATTTAGCGTTGTGCTTGGACAACACCGGCCTCTACTGGTCATTACTCACTCACACAACAAAACATTTTTTTTTAGAAGAGTCCAATTTTACTTGAAATGATTAACATCATTTCTAAATACAGACTGAACCTTATTATTTGTCTAAAAATAAATACATAAATAAATAAATAAATAAATAAATAAATAAATAAATAAATAAATAAATAGGAGTTGTATCCTAAATAATCCCTTAACTAAATGATCCCTTTTTAAAGTTTGATCTTATAATAAACTAATATTAAATGTTTATCATTATTCCTTGTGTGCATTTTTCCTTGAACATTTTACTAAACATTAATGCATGAGTGAATAATTTGTGGTCTAGACTTAACTTGGTGCATAAAACATTCACAGCTTGAAACTTTTCTTCTTTTCTTATATTAGTTTCTCTACAGACACTTAAACTACAGACATGTTATGAATATGTCAGTGAATCTTGTGCTGCTTTAATAAGCAGTGCAGATGTTAAGAGTGGAATAATTAGTACTAATTAGGAAAAAAAAAAAAAATGTAAATATGGATCATTACAGAAGCAGCCTTTCTTCATTGCTTTACGCAGGAGGCGCAATTTCCGCTGCTTGTAAATGAACAGGCTGCTGCTGAGATGGAAAAGTTTCCTGGAAATAATCTCAGCAAAGCAATCCCACTGCTATACACCTTTAAAATACAAAACTGCAATGCTTTAAATTTCCTTTTAAGGCAAGATGCTTATCACCTCTGCACTACTCCCATGTTATATAAACCCTTATCCTGATTTTTCATAATTTTTTGCTGACCCATACCCAAATGACTCACACTGGAACATCTCGGACATTTCTGATTAAACTTCGTACGCAGAAAAATGTAATCAAGTAAAAAAATATCAAATGCTTACAAAAAAATTATTTTTTTTCCAAACAAGATGTGTGTCAAACTATTATATTTTGAAATATTGTAAGCAAAACAGGAGAATTTTGACTTTTTAACTGTGAAACTCAAAAATAATGAGTAAAAGACAGAAAACTGATTTTATTATTGTATTGTTAAAGCACATGCAGTGGCATTTAGTGTTATATAAATATAAAATGTTTATGATTTTGTACATTAAAGTTTTAAATGCATTAATTTTCCAAATGCAGTGAGTAAAACAGAATAAATTATTCTTTTAAATTGTGAAACTCGAACATAATTAGAGAAAGAAAACCTGATTTGAAAGTGTCACTTAAAAAGAAAAAAAAATACCAAGAAAAACGTGGATTCACTGAAAAACGTTTCTTTACAGATTGGTAGAGCATAACAACATGGCATAGAACATGCAGCTTAAAAGAATGTGAGAAATGCTTGTACGTTAATTTGTGTGTGTGTGTGTGTGTGTGTGTGTGTGGTGTGTCTCTGACACCTGGAGAAACCTGCACGAGAAATTCCATACTGATTAAACTTTTTGTGCATTACTAGACAAAACAAGACACACACACCAAAAGACACACCCACATCTAGGAGAATTTCTGTTCAGGTCATATGACACAGCAAAAATCCATAAAAAAATTTACGCCTAACAATAATAATAATAAAAAAAGACTAAAAACAAACAAACAAACAAACAAACAAAATCCTTTATTTTGTTAAAAGGTCTATACAAATTCATTTGAATTGAACTGAATTGACCCGCACTATTACATACTAAACCAAGGAGGGTTTTTTTTTGGTGGTTGTAGGGAAAGACACACTTGAAGTGATGCTACATATTCAACACTAATACTACTACTACTACTAATAATAATACTAATAATAATAATATAGGTTAGTGCTTGGACCCCTAATATTGCTGAAATTCATGTAATAATTAATCTAAGTCAAAGATCTGTGGATAAGTAACTAATCTGAAAAATCAAAACAGGTTTTTTCTTCTCACGCAAGCCCTTACTATAACACACACACACGCCTACCCACCCACACACACACACACACACCACATATACTCCTTCTCACACGCTCTACAGGCAGCAGTAGAAGAGGCCCCGTGCCTGGAGCAACAGGAACAAGATGACTGTTCCAAAATCTGCAGCAATGTCCAAAATGGAGCGAGGCATGACTATGAAGGACGAGGAGAAGCTTTACAAGAGAAATGGGATCCTCTACTCCACGATCATGAGTCCACCGGAGAACCTGGATGCCTTGAAGGATCTGGAGGCTAGAGAGGATGATGTCATGCTGGTGGCTTATCCCAAATGTGGTGAGAGAGACTTAAAGCTTTGGGTAAAAGAAATCTCAGCTGTTGTTTTCTTCTCAGCTGTTTGTGCAGCTCTACATAAGCAGAGCAAGTCTCTCCTTCGGTGCTGGAATGTAAGGAAATGGCAAGGTTCAGGTTACATAATGCATAACCACTCCAGATCTGTAGTTCAGAGTTCCAAAGTTCAACGTGTAGCAATATTCGTAATTCCAGTGTTAGGAAATACTAAACATTACCTTACATTAGTGAAAAATTCCACAGTTTCCCAGGATGTTATGCAACGCTCCCAGGGCACGCGTGTGTGTGCAGGGGCTTTGTGTCGACACTGTTGAGTTATCACTTTTTACTTTTCAAGTACAAATGAAAGACATAACCGCAAACAGAGTAATCTTTGAGCTCTGAATTTGTTCCAGGTTGTAACTGGGTGGTTGGCGTGTTGACGAAAATTATGACTACATGTGGATACACACTCCCTGAAGGGGCCCCGCTGATTGAGTTCCACTCTCCAGAAACACAGAAGGTCTGTTTGGTTCCAGAAAGCATTCTGAGTTTAAGTGGACAAAACGTCCCTTATATACCGAAAGCCTCAGTTAGTATTCTGCTGTAGGAAAGCAATTGCTAGGCTGCTTTCACACTTGGGTTTTTGGATCTTTTGTGCTGCTATAAAGAAAAAATCTCACTCAGTGTGATACTGTAACCTTAACCACCCAATTACCAGTACTAGCTAGTAACTGCTAACTTACTAGCCTAGGCTAATTTATGGTAGTGAAAGCATCAGGTTGAGCAGGGGTTTGACACATCAGGCCCTATCTAGCTTATATTTAAAACAAAAATGAAATAAAGATTAGTTTATCTCTTAAGATGAGCTGCTTGCATGGAAAACTGGAAATCCCAAATATACTATATTGCCCAAATTTTGGGACACCCTTCCAAATAATTGAATTCAGGTGTTGTTTTTCAGGGGTTGGTCTTGGCCCCTTAGTTCCAATGAAAGGAACTCTTAATGTTTCATAAACTTCATGGGAGGATTTTCTCACCTTGCAACCTGATTTCATGATCTTACATCGTTTATTCATGTCTCTGCCTTTCCCTTGCTGTCTAGTTTTGCCAACATCTCTGATTCCTGGGGTCACGCTAATCAAAATATGTATAAACAAGTACTAACTTTGTGTAGAAGACTCGCCCGTACACACAAGTATACAAATACAGAAACACACAAAGTGTAGTATTACAGCTGAACAAGTGGCCGTTCCACATGGACTAAATTGACGTGCTCGTGCACATTCAGCCATGCTGATTTGCATAAAAACGCCCACAAACGACCATATATGGTAAACAACATTCCTATTTTATATAGTAGCCTGCTTGAGCTACTATATAAAAATATAAATCTTCAAATTTATAAATTGAGCTAAATCTTCAAAAAAAAAACAATCTCAGCTGTTTCTTAAATATTCCTTTTATACGATTTTACATTATGTCTCTGTCATCTGTCTGCATCTTGTGAGCACGTCATTACTCTTTCAGTGGTGCTGATATAACAGACAGCACATGATATACCGTAGAAGCTCTGCATAGTTTACCTGCTATTACACTTTCCTACCACTAACAATATACACACATCCTCGTGCACAAGCAAAACTTATGGTTTCCATGCAAAACTATGCATATACACGATCGATAAATTAAGACCCTGATGTTTTTTGCATTGTTTATGACAAATATTTGGTCCTGTTCGATCATTTAAACCCTTACACTCCCTCCATAAACATGTTTTACAGCTTGACTTCACTTTGCAAGCTCTCCTGTGACTTAATACAATGTGAATTCTGCCAAGCATTCAATGTAAACTGTGTGCTGGTTCATTTCTCCAATGTTTGTCTGTGCAGATTATGTCTCAGATGCAATCACGGCGACTTTTTGCAACACATTTGCACCCTGATGACATTCCTGTTTCGTTCGAGAACAATAAAACGAAGGTCAGTGTGAGAGCACTGCAGTTCCACTTAATATTTAATCATTAAGCCTCATTATTATTAAACTAAAAGCACACACAATTATTCAGCCTTAATCAGCTATTCAGTCAGACTTTTGAAAAAAATCATACTTTTCAGATCATTTACGTAAATTCAGTTCCAGTTGCTCAGGTAATGTTGTGTCTTGTATTTTGTAGATTTTCTTCACCTTCACATTGAAAATGTTGTTTGTTCTCAGATGTTGGTGGTTTTTCGAAACCCCAAAGACACCCTCGTCTCTTATTACCATTTCATGAACAGCAACCCAGTGCTTCCCAACACAGAGTCCTGGGACAAGTTCTTCTCCGACTTCATGTCCGGTGAAGGTGAAGTGAACGTTCTCGAGCTTCTGAGTTCGATCATAATGTTTATTTATTTATTTGTTTGTTTGTTTATTTTAAGATAATTGAGTCTCAGACTAACCTGATTTGTACACACAGTGGCCTGGGGTTCATATTTTGACCACACCCTGGGCTGGGAGAAACACATGGATGACCCTAATGTGTTGATTGTCACCTATGAAGAGCTAAAGGAGGTAAATAAATAAATAAATAAATAAATAAATAAATAAATTCTTGATCCAAGCTCGAGTTTTAGCATGAGTATTTTAGTTTGCGGGTAAAAATTAATTTGTATTTGTGTTATAAAAATACAAGTTTGTTCATTATTATACATATATGATGTTCAGAGTACAAAAGTTTATATTTTCCTTATTCAATATCTATCCTGTGCCTGGTGTTTAAAGTAATAATAATGAACTACTCTCATTTGACCACCTGTAGCAACAACTTTTTGCTATTTTCACCTTTATTAGAACCTGCTTGATAGTGTAAAGAAAATCTCAGACTTCTTCAGCTTCCCACTGACGGATGAACAGGTCCAGGGGATTGCCGGAGAGAGCACTTTCAGCGCCATGCAGATGAGCTCGACAACTTCTCATGGAAAGTTTGGCAAAGTCTTTTTCAGAAAAGGTAATTAAGCCGAAAATTAACTGTGTGGGATGGGTTCAATCAAAACCTTCTCAGAGTGATCTCACAGAGAAAATGTGAAATCCTAAGCATGGTGCAACAGCTACCATAATCACACCCAATAATACTTCCTCATATTCAAGCCTACAGTGCCTTTACTAACAAAATTCAAGAGAGCAAAATTCTGGGTTGGTGGAATAGGATAAACTTCTATGTGAATAGCAGCGACACTAACCAGTGGTAGGTGTGTGTGGGATCATGTACGTGGATGAGGATGAATCCTCTAAGTGTCTGTTCTCTGTCCAGCTGCTCCATGTTGCTAACAAGTTAGCTAGTGGGTGGGAACTGTCAATACCAAATTATGGAGAAAATAGAAATATAATATGAAATCAAGCCAAGTAGCTTTTATTGTCATTTATAGTATTTGGCAGACACCCTCATGAGTTTAGGGTTAAGGGAAGGGCCCAGCAGTGGCAGCTTGGTGGAGCCTGGGATTCGAACTCACAACTTTCTGTTCAGTAATCCAACACCTTAAGCTTACAGCCATACCACTCTGAGAATGCCTGATCTCCCCTGATCACGGAAGCCAAGCAGAGTCGAGCCTGGTTAGTACCTGAATGGGAGACCGCCTGGGAATACCAGGTGCTGTAAGCTATTTGGTAGAACGGTGGTAGGTCAAGTGGTTAAGGCTCTGGGTTGTTCATTGGAAGATCAGGGTTAAAGCCTGCCACTGTTGGGCCCCTGAGCAACATCCTCAACCCCACCCTTCTCTAGGGGTGCTGTATCATGGCTGACCCTGTGCTCTGACCCCAACCCTCTAAGAATGGGATATGTGAAGAAAGAACTTCACTGTGCAGTAATGTATATGTGACAAATAAAGGCTACTCAATTTAAACACTAAGCTACCACTTCCCCATATCACCTCATTTGAACCGTATATCGCTGTAAACAATGTTCCTTCAGGATCATGGTGCTACATAAGATGCAGATCCACAAAAAAAACACTGAACTAAATGCACTAACCCAGTTTATCTAACACACACACAGGTACATAAACATCTAGACATTAGTGTAAAACAACCCAGGATTTTTTTAAAGCAAAGAAGTGGAATATTCTGCAGTGACTAAGTTAATCAGCAGACATGAATTTAATTGAGCATGCATGCTACTTAAAACAGAAGGCAAAATTCCCCAACAACAGGCAGGAAATGAAGCCGGCTGCACTAAATTCCTAGCACAGGATCACCAGGGAGGAAACCCAGCGATATCAATCTGGTGATTTCTGTTGTTTCCAGACTTCATTTGGTAACTGACGACAAAGAATTTGCAACCGTGTATTAAAAACGACGATTTAAGCTCTGTTTTATGTTTTGTCCAATTTTGTCAAATGTTTGAACCCTTAAAAAGAAAGGGGGGGGGGTGCTGTTATTGCTAAGACTTTTCTTTTATTCAACCTTCGCACCAGACTCAAAAAAAGTCACATCCTGTTTTCCCAAACACCGATTCCTCCTATCTTTTATCGACGTAACAAACACATTGCTTTAACTAGAATATTAAGATACTTCTAGAAAGTTCTGTATTATATAATAACTCTAACACACTAACTAAGACGGCTAAAATACCAATAAATTGTAATTAGCATTCAAATATTTATGTATCTGATTGTATGCATGTTATATTAACAATGCACTAAACATTTAACGTTTAACTTGAAGTTTTTCTTTCCCAGGTGAAGTAGGAGACTGGAAGAATCACTTCAGCGAGGCTCAGAGCAAGCAGATGGATGAAGAGTTCAAGAAGAAACTAGAAGGAACCAAACTGGGAGCCAAACTAAAATACGAGCAGTACTGTCAGTAACCTGAAATACAAAACACTGTGAACTAGGACTGTTATTGTTTTGGATTTATACATATAAATAATGCGTACAAATACAGAATCTAACTGTACAGTGGAACCTCGGTATATGAATGTCTTTCCTTAGGAATTTTTGCCTTAAGAATTGAAATTTTGAAAGAAATTTGCATCGGCATAAGAAGCATTTTCGGCATAGAGACGAACCGAACCGAACCATCTGGGAGCCGTTAAAAACTTGTTTGCGTCAGTGGAAATCCAAGCGAAGCCAAATGAAGAAAGTTTACGAATTTTACGAATTTTATTTCAGTCAGTGAAAGCAGTTTGGAAAGAGTCAACCCACGATACCAACGTTGCCTTCAGCATGCGTTCGAAAGCCAGGTGATTTTTTGTGCGTTTTTTTCTTGACAGATCGGTGGCGTGGGCGGTCTGTTCTATTTTTAGCCCAAGCTTGGTGGCACGACTTCCTGTGAGGAGCCTTGACATGGAATGTTTGGCTAAGGTCAGTTCTTTGTAAGCAGCCGTACAGTTTACATACGCTTCGTACTGGTAATATTGGTCATATTTTTGAGTGGCTGGAACGGATTATCTGCATTTACATTATTTCTTATGGGAAAATTCGTCCCGCAATACAAAGTTCATCTTAAGAACTCGCCTCCAGAATGAATTAAAATTCATATGCCGAGGTTCCACTGTATTTGTAACTCCAATATACTGTAGATAGCTAAAATTTTTACTGTTGCACCTCCCATTACAAGATGGCTGACGGTGACAGATGAAGCATATTCAGATCACAGGCATTTCTTTCTACATTTTCTACACACACAATATCAAATCAAATAAAAACACAGAAAACTAGCAAAGATGTTTTTGCAAATAAATAGTAACTGTATTTGTTGTTATCTTGTTTATTAGATAGGATATACTTTATTGTCACTGCACGGATGTTTAGTATAATGCAAATATCTTTTCTTTTCGGACAAAAAAGATTTTAAAAACAACTTTTTTTTTTTCCTAGAACCATTTTTGATGATATAATTTGTATGGCATTTTCTCATGAATAAAGTCTATAACGTGGACATGTTTTAGAATTATTCATTCATTGTCTACCGCTTATCTGATCTACACTCGGGTCACGGGGAGCCTGTGCCTATCTCAGGCGTCATTGGGCATCAAGGCAGGATACACCCTGGACGGAGTGCCAACCCATCGCAGGGCACACACACACTCTCATTCACTCACACAATCACACACTACGGACAATTTAGAGATGCCAATCAACCTACCATGCATGTCTTTGGACCGGGGGAGAAAACCGGAGTACCCGGAGTAAACCCCCGAGGCACGGGGAGAACATGCAAACTCCACACACACATGGCGGAGGCGGGAATTTTAGAATTATTATTAAAATAAAAATACAAGAAGAAACAATTATATTAGTAGAGGAGAGAGACAGAGAGAGAGAGAGAGAGAGAGAGAGAGAGAGAGAGAGAGAGAGAGTCACTGGCCACTTTATTAGGAATACCTGGACTCCTGCATTACCCCTGTAGTTATCTGTAGCTTATCATACAGTAGTGCAAAGAGTCATGCACAAGCCAAGAGCTTCAGGTACTGTTCACATCAAACATCACAGTAAAAAATCTTATCAAAGTCATTTCTGTGATTTTGCTTTTGGTAGCTTACAGGTTAAGGTGTTAGATTACTGATCAGAAGGTTGTTAGTTCCAATCCCCGGTACACCAAGTTGTCACTGTTGGGCCCCTGAGTGAGGCCCTTAAGATATTTTGCATTTCAGAAGCACTAATCTGTCCAATAAAAAGAATGTGAAAAATGATGTCATGCTTGCATGAGTTACCTGAGGGCAGAGGAGGAGCTGATTAGAATAAACTTCCATAACCTCTGGCACAGAATCAACCTTTGTCAAGCCAAACCAGCTCCATTTCACGTTCTACACTCTACACAGAAAGACACACCCACATCCATATCTGGGTGTCATATCTGTTAACATCAGATGACATAGCAATAATCAAAAAAAAAAAAAAAAAAGCACACTGTAATAGCCTGGGTGGATGTGAGGAAGAAGGCAAGCTTGAGCCTGGTCCTGTAGGCATGAGTGAGAACAAAAAATAACCTGAATATCTAAATAATTAAAAATTCTTTCAGTGTGATGCATTTATCTCAGGTTGATTAAAATGTTCCAGTTTTTATTTCTGAAAAAAATATTCCAATTGTTTTTTTCGGGTTAATATCTAGCCACTGAACGTGTATAATAAAAAAGGCTGGAGCAATAAAACCAGGCAGGATGAATTACACCCTATAAAGTTTTTTTTTTTCTCAATATATCAGTGTATCAACGCTACAATAATACCGTTCTGGTCACTTTACCCTTCACTGACGGATGTAACACACGTATATATGTAATATAGCCATTATTAGAAATAGACTTTATCAGCTGTCCCTAGATTTAAGCAGGTTTTCACTGTTCTGCTTTCACTAAAAGGAAATGTATTGAAATTCCTGTCTGTGCTAATCACAAATACGGTACAGGTGAGATAAAAAAAAAACCCTGAGTAGTCCTTTAATTATAATGGAATGACAGTTTGTCCTTAGTAATATATAATGAATGGTATATGACATGTTGAAATTACATTAACAAAATACACACTCCATGTAATCATGGTTTTAGATCAGAGATCTATGAATAGGAAATCTGAAACACCCAAACAGCTCTTTCTCACGCAAGCCCTTCCTACTCACGCACACACACTCTAACACACACACCCTCACGCACACACACACATAAACTTCCTCTCACACCACTCTACAGCCAACAGTAGACTGAGAAGTTAGTGTCCTCAGCAGGAAGGTGTCAAGATGTCTGAACAGACTTTTGCAGAAAGCATAAAAAACAATATGATGCGAGGTATGAATACAAAGGATGAGGAGAAGCTTTACAAGAGAAATGGGATCCTCTACCCCACCATCATGAGTCCACCGGAGAACCTGGATGCCTTGAAGGACCTGGAGGCCAGAGAGGATGACGTCATGCTGGTGGCTTATCCCAAATGTGGTGAGTAAGATTTTGGATGAAAGAAATCTTACCTGTTGCTTTCTTCTCAGCTGTTTCTGTGAAAGCAGAGTCCCTCATTCAGTGCTGGAATGTGAGGAAATGCCAAGGATTAGGTTGCACAGTGCATAACAACTCCAGATGTGTAGTTTAGAGTCCCTAAGTCTAGTAGGAAGCAGTGTTCACAATACCAGTGTTAAGCAATCTAAACCTTGCCTTGCAGTTAAGTGAAAAATTCCCTGGGTTTCTACAATGTTGTGTAACACATAGTGGCATGCATGTGTGTGTGTGTGTGTGTGTGTGTGTGCATGCTTAGTGTCAACACTGCTGACTAATCACTGTTTACTCTTTACATGCACACACACACACACACAAACAAAATCGACTAAACAGCTCTGAATTTGTTTCAGGTTGTAACTGGTTGGTGGGAGTGTTGAGGAAAGTCATGTCTTCATGTGCATACACTCTCCCTGACGGGCCTCCGCTGATCGAGTTCCACTCTCCAGAAAGACAGAAGGTCTGTATTGTTCCAGGAACCTCAAAGCATTCTTTAACATCCCTTATATCCTGAAAGCTTTTGTTTTCTCATCAGTTAGTAACTATATAGAAGTGGGCAAACTGATACTTGGCTGCACTCCCACTTTTTTTTGGAGCACCTTTTGTGCTGCTATGAAAAAACACACACATGGCTACACAGTGTACATTCAATGTGCATGAGGTAACCATAACAACCCTCTTACTAGCACTAGCTATGTACCCTAGCATGAGATTCCCACAAGCATTGTAGCTCAGATCTCCTTAAAATGGTAGAGAAAGCATCATATCAAACATTCTCGCTTAATTTTTATGATTTTTATTAAGAGAGAGTGTTTAATTTTTGGCCTTAGTTTGCTCTTTTTTTGAACAAATGTATTATTTTGTAAAAAAAAAAACTGCTTTAACTCTAAAAATGTGGATGTTGCTTGAGTTCATTGTCATTCTAGAGGCAGAAAAGTCGATATTTTTCGAGCTGCTTCTGTGACTTAAAAATAATTTCTATTATTTTTCAGTTTATTCCAAATTGAATATTGCCATTCAAATATTTATCTCCTTATATATTCTCTCACTAACCAGACTCACTTTTTCCACCAACACTTTGTCCTCCTTGTTAATTTTTCTTCCCTTTTCCTCCCTTGTTTGCCTCAACTTTTGACTATTGCTCAGGAAGTAAAAAAAAAAAAAACCCTGCTTGACCTCGTTCAACTTTGGATGTGCAGCTGCAAAGCTCTGTATTAGAGTCTTTTCCCACAGGATTACATGCAAACCTTGTGCTCTTTTCTTTTCTCTCTCTCTCTCTCTCTCTCTCTCTCTGTTTGTCTTGATTGTAGCATATAGCCCAGTTGCCATCAAGGCGGTTGCTTGCGACTCATTTGCACCCTGATGACATCCCTGCTTCATTTCACAAAATAAAGGTCAGTGTGAGAGCACTTTGCAGCTTGTAACAGATCACATGACTCCGGTTTCACTGTGGTATTGTTATGATAATAGCGGTTACACAACCATCAGTCCTTTACTCCAGTCTCAGCTTATTGTTCAGTGATTTGAAGCTCTTTAGCTTCCCGGGTAGTGAATCAGTGTACGAGTTTGTGCACTAACTCAGGCCCTGGTTCACTACAAATTGGATCACAGATGGATTTATTTTCTGTAATAACATGACTAGCTTAATTATGCGTGTTTTCTGTCATGCAGGATCTTAGTCTAGCTAGTAGATTTAAAAAAATCATTAAAGACTTATTTAAACTCTAATAGATGTCATTAAACTCTAATAGACTCAAAAATAGACAAAGTGTATGTGTTTTTATATATATATATATGGTCAACTAACGTTAAAAACATACGCTAACATATATCAGTAATCATTTTTGTGAGATACAACAATGATAACAAGCTGCTAGTTTGCTTGGTCCGCCATTTTCAGAAAATATGATGTCCAGTACAGGGAATACAGTGATTGAGCATGGACGCGCTCTGGGATGTGCTTAAGTGGTAGCTTAAGTGGTTAATTCTGTTGATCAAAAGGTTGGAGTTCAAGCCGCAGCACTGCCAAGCTGCCACTGTTGGGAAATGAGCAAGGGGTTGTGGGATTTTTTTAGGGAGTGAATGTTCCAGTGCATTGAGATTTGCTGATGGTGAGAGAGAGAGAGAGAGAGAGAGAAAGAGAGCGAGAGAGCTTAAAATGGCCACCTGCTTGATTAGTGTCCTAGTGAGGTGACTGAGACACACTAAAAGTTTTAAGACATAACTCAGGCACTTCACATCGCTCACTTCAGGCACTCAGTCTTTATGTTTTCTTATATGGACCTGATTCAGGTAATGTTGTGTCTTGTATTTTGTAGATTTTCTTCACCTTCACATTGAAAATGTTGTTTGTTCTCAGATGTTGGTGGTTTTTCGAAACCCCAAAGACACCGTCGTCTCTTATTACCATTTCATGAACAACAACCCAGTGCTGCCCAATGCTGAGTCCTGGGACAAGTTCTTCTCTGACTTCATGTCCGGTGAAGGTGAGGTGAACGTTCTCGAGCTCCTGAGTTCAATTATAATGTTTACGGGTATGACGTATAGATGTCTCAGACTGGTCTGAATTTCACACACAGTGGCCTGGGGTTCATATTTTGACCACGCCCTGAGCTGGGATAAACACATGGATGACCCTAATGTGTTGATTGTCACCTATGAGGAACTAAAGGAGGTAAAAAGCTGGAATGAAAGCTGAAAATTAATGATTATACCTATACCAGGTTTAGAGGAAATATTCTCCTTATTTAATATTTATCTGGTGTAAATGAAACAAACGTTAATTTAACATAAAACTCAACTTTAGCCTGTAGTATGATCTGGAATGTAAATGAATTATAACTAGCTTGTCTCATCTGACCACCTGTAGCGGTAAATAATGTTATAATACTATTATCCTTTCTTAGAACCTGGTGGAGGGTGTAAAGAAAGTCACAGACTTCTTCAATTTCTCCCTGACGGATGAACAGATCAAGCTGATCGCCGAAGAGAGCACGTTCAATGCCATGCGCTCGAGCTCCAAAACTAGTCATGGGAATTTTGTCAACATCATTTTCCGAAAAGGTAATCAATCTGAGTATTAATGACGAGTTAGCAGAGTTTGCATATATTCAAGCGCGCCATCACACCAAGAAAACAATCTACATGTCTAATTCTGAATCTACGAATCAGTCATAAATGATTCATGGTGTAGGTCACAGAACGACAGGTTCTTGTGCTTGTTCCTGGCATTCTTGCGTCTTTATTTTGACAAACATCAGCTGTAAATTGCTAAGTGACATCCCGGCTCAGTTGATTTATGTTTAGTGACACCCACAAAACTGGTAAGAGCTACCCCGGACACACAATAAAACTTCCTCGATTTATAGGGTGCCATTACTTTCAACTCATATAAAATTGTGATTAAATGCTCCTGAGTGACACAGCAGAAAAGTGTTCTCCCTTAAAGAGAAACAAAAGAGAAAAAATGGCCATGTGGGGGCATGCAAGGCACAGTCCACTGTGATGGTTCCGTAGGTCCAGGGGACACAGTAACATCCGACATGTACAAAAGACGGGAGGGAAGCGTCTTCCACCTGTGATACCGAGCGACGTCCTCCACGGAAAACCCCATCGTGGAGCGGCGTCCCCGGCTGGCAAGGTAGTGGAAACCATGCTTCCAGTGGGACCGATAAAAAAGGGGGGTGCCCCCCAATACGTGAAGTCTAGCACCATCCTCCGCAAAACATCACGGGGGCGGCGCCCTCGACCTGGACAAGGATGTAGGCACCTCCCTGGGGAAACAGGGAAGGGAGTCCACCTGCTCGAATGGTCTCTGAGGCAGGTGGTCTGTCAGATGCCATCCACTGGAGTCTGGTCCTCGCTAGTAGACTGCAGATCCTTGCTGTGAACAGGAACGAGCTGGAAATCCTGCTGGGTCTACAAGAACGGTCGGTCATTCTGTAATATCCGCCAGCCACCTGTGCCTTGCGAGCCTCGGGCCTGGATGTAGCTGATTGCCGCGTGCAGGAACAGTCGGACAGTTCAGTCAGACAGGCACGGGGAGGGCACTGTCAGGGGACTGTCCGGCTGTTCCTGACACCATGGTGTCTGGGTGGGATGGATGGGATACGATCTCTGCAGCAGCATGAACACGTTTTATTTAGTAACTAGGAATTATTTGGCAACTACACCAATCAGGTTAAGTGAATAAGACTGATGATCTCCTCATCATGGCAGCTGTTAGTGGGTGGGATATATTAGGCAGCAAGTGAACATTTTGTCCTCAAAGTTGATGTGTTAGAAGCAGGAAAAATGGGGAAGCGTAAGGATTTGAGTTTGACAAGGGCCAAATTGTGATGTCTTGACGACTGTTTCCGGTCTGCAGTGGTCAGTATCTATCAAAAGTGTCCTGGAAGTATCCTTTAAGTCCTGTAAGTTGCGAGGTGGTGCCGATGGATATTAGTTACTAAATAATATATGTTTACTCTCCTTCACTTATTTCATATCATAGCTAAGCACTTTCAAGCAACTTATTTGGTTTCTTACTTAGTTTTGCACAAATTAAAAAATTTAATCAAACTCTTTAGAACTTCTACTACAACTTCTTCTAAGTCGCTTGTGATCCTCGTTTTAGCTCTCAAAAGATCGCTGATATTCAGTATAAGAACAACTTGAAGAGCAGCTGTCCAAATATGAATCTTTTCTCATTCTGTTTTCTTTCCCAGGTGAAGTAGGAGACTGGAAGAATCACTTGAGCGAGGCTCAGAGCAAGCAGATGGATGAAGAGTTCAAGAAGAAATTAGCAGGAACCAAACTGGGAGCCAAACTAAAATACGAGCAGTACTGTCAGTAACCTGAAATACAAAACACTGTGAATTTTATTAAAGAGTTAAATAAGTTGCAGTGACTAAGTATAAATGCTCATTTTATTGCTACTAATGCTGATGGATTTTTTTTTTTTTAACTTTACAAAATGTGAATGTTTATTTCTAATGATTAAAGACTTTGCCACTAGATGGTGCAACAACTCATGGCTTCATGGCTTCCACTTAGATGCTGTCACTCAAAAAAAAAAAAATATTGTTTACACTTTACAGCACACTCCTGCTCCGTTTCAGAATAGTCCGAGAATATTAATGGTCACTGAAACAACCTAGAGTTATAAATGAATGTCACCATGGAGAGCCTTCCTCCTTCTGTCTCCATTCTCAAGAGCCTCCTCTTCAATCTAATGAGCACTAATCAGGCCAGGGCCACTGCAGAGCAGAGCCAATCAACAAGAACAGGACCGCGACAGGAACAGGAGACAGCGGAGTCATTATTGATAAGCTGCCATTTCTCATCAAAACAACATTTTCATTTAGGAAAAGCAGAAATGCTACGAGCGGCGGTGCGCTTCTGGGTAAAGTGGATTGGATTATTAATAAACTGCAGAACAACAAATCAGATATCTGAACACAGCCTACATCCCCTAACAGAAAAGATGTTTAGACACATCGCTGGTTTTAAACATTTTTCACACTGGTTTACATGCGATGTCACGTGTGACAAAACGTACGATCATCCTTCCCTACGGGAAATGACATACAAGTGATGATGGGAGTAAAAAATGATTTCTCCATGTGATGCCCTGAAAGTGTTTGTGTTTTCAAATAGGTGGCATCAATGATTGAGATGTGAAAATTACACATTACTAGGTGTGATCTGATATGTGCATAATGATTTTACAAGAGTGAGGTAAAAATCATATGTCGATATAAATAAATCAAAAAATGACAAACTAAAAGAATTTTATAAAAATAAAATGTGGAAATCTTCTTCTTCTTTCGGCTTTTCCCTTCAGGGGTCTCCACAGCGAATCATCTCTCTCCACCTATCCCTATCTTCTGCATCCTCAACACTCGCACCCACTAGCTTCATATCCTCATTAATTCCATCCATATACCTCCTCTTTGGCCTTCCTCATTGCCTCCTGCCTGGCAGATCCATGTCCAACATTCTCCTACCAATATACTCACTCTCCCTCCTCTGAACATGTCCAAACCATCTTAATCTGGCCTCCCTAACTTTGTCCCCCAAACGTCCAACATGAGCTGTCCCTCTGATGTACTCGTTCCTAATCCTGTCCAATCTTGTCACTCCCAAAGAGAACCTCAACATCTTCAGCTCTGCTACCTCTAGCTCTGACTCCTGTCTCTTCCTCAGTGACACTGTCTCTAAACCATACAGCATGGCCGGTCTCACCACTGTCCTGTACACCTTCCCCTTGATTCTCGCTGATATTTTCCTATCACACAGAACTCCCCACACCTTTCTCCACCCATTCCAACTTGCCTGCACTCGCTTCTTTACCTCTTTCCCACACTCTCCATTACTCTGGACTGTTGACCCCAAGTACTTAAACTCCTGTACCTTCTTCACCTCTTCACCCTGTAACCTTACTGTTCCACTTCCCTCCCTTTCATTCACAAAAAAATAAAATGTGGAAATAAATCATGTAAAAAAAATCACATGAAAATGAATAAACTGTAAAAAATTTTTTTAAAGTGACCAGAATAATAAATGAATTCTGTAAAATGCATACATCGAATAAACGGACTTGTTTATTCGATGTATGCATTTTACAGAATTCATTTATTATTCTGGTCACTTTAAAAAAAAAAATTTGTGAAAAAAATCACGTGGAATTAAATGAATCATGTAAAAGTTACGTTAGAAAATGAAAATCACACATGGAAATCATAAAGTGGAAATAAACAAACAAGATAAAAAATGTGAAAATCGTAAAATCATGCATGGAAATAAAATTCAGAAATGAAAATGAATGAACCATATAAAAAGAAACTGGAAATAAACAAATAAAGGTGAAAATAGATGAAAATAACACATGAAAATGAATGAAACTTTAAAAAAAAAATCACATGAAAATAAAATAATCATGTTAAAATAAACCAAAAAAGTTTACAAATAACAAAATGAAAATAAACGATTGTGTAGAAAATAATGTGGAATTAAACAAAACAAAACAAAAATAATTTAAGGTGAAAATCAATCAATCATATAATCATAAATAATCCTAAATATTGAAAAAAGAAATGAATCATGGAAAAAAAGCACATGTGAAAAAAAGCACGTGTAAATAAATAAATAAATAAATTGTATGACAATAATCACATATGGTAATAAAAACACTTGTACTATACATAAAAAATATATAGGCTGTGTAAAACAAGCATCATGTGCAATTCTTAGTTTAGTGAGTCATATTGAATCATATTTTGTTCAAGTTTTAAATGATTTAACTTTGCTTCGTAAAAAGAAATTAAGCTAATATGACTTGATCTCTCACTTGTGAAACAATGTACAATTAATAATATTGAAACTCATTGAGTATACAGGTCTATGTCTGATGCTAATTTCAGGACAGACGTACACTGTGTGAAAGATGTGCATTATTCAAGGAGAAAACAGTCAAGGGGCTGCGGATAATTAGCTTTTTCTAAGTAATGAGGAGAGGTATTTCAAGTAGACGAGCGTCTCTAATCATTCGTCCATTTTCCGGCGAAGAATGCGGGGCACTTGGTGAGACCCTCACACAAATGAAGATCTTGACTCATCACTGTTGATGACTTTGAGCTGATTTATTAATGAACGCTGCGCTCAGTGCGTCACGTTGTGGTCGGGGACTCGACACCTTTGGGTGAGAAAACAAAACCTTGAAAAACGTGCAAACACATCAGAGTTCCTACGCTGGATCCGTGTTTCAGAATCCAGCTGAAACGTTACATCCATTCGGCCTCTATACTCCTGCATCAGGTTTTTTTTTTTTTCAGGTCTCCTATTTATCACCAGATCGAACCTACATCTAGATTTGTGACGTCTAACCTGAAATATATAATGTCTATTTTTAAACACCTTAATCTATCACACCCTCGGTTTCACAAAAAGCAATTTTGCCGAGTTAGTGAAGGTACAATGTAAAATGTCGCATGGCTGCCCTTTTCACCAGGAAATCTCACAGGATGAGGATTGAGCATATCGGTTTGAGTTTTTGACACCTGCTTCCTTTCACATCGCTCACTACCATGCAGGGCAAGATTATAGAGAGCATAAACACCATAAAGATGAAAATACAGCTTCTATACTATACTATGCTAGGAATTTTTAAGCAGCAAATAATAAGATCCTGACATCATGACAAATGTGTACGAATTTGATCGAACAAGGTGGTTGTGGTTTGGGATTTATTTGGAATTTCTAACAAAAAAGCTTTAAGCCAGTTACTAAATATTTTGTAATAGTTCATAAATAAAACACATTTCTGCTGCTTCATGCATTTCATATCATAGCTAGGAATTTCCAGCTTTCTTTCTTCCTTTTTTATATTTTACACAAACTGAAAAATGACAAATGACAACAGTGTGGTTGGAACTGGTTTATTTACAAACAAACTCCGCCCACAAAATCTAACCTTAACCTCTGTAATTATTCTTATAAGCCAATGAGAAAGGAAGGTTCGTTTTAGTAGCAAGATTTTTGGATTAGTTTGACTGAATAATTTGTAACAGTAAAAATCACAAATACAGCTACAAATTATTCAGTTAAACTAATCCAAAAAAGTGACAAGAGTTAGAAATCTTGCTACTAACTCGAACCTTCCTTTCTCACTAAAGTAATATGATGTGAGTCCATACTATAGCTAGAAATTTTTCAAATAAAAAATAATAAACAAAATAAAAGTCAAGATAACATGAAAAATTCGTATATATTTCAACAAATGTGAGTGACAGTTGGAATTTGCTTAATTACATACAGTGGGGCAAAAAAGTATTTAGTCAGCCACCAATTGTGCAAGTTCTCCACTTAAAAAGATGAGAGAGGCCTGTAATTTTCATCATAGGTACACTTCAACTATGAGAGACAGAATGAGAAAAAAAAAAATCCAGAAAATCACATTGTCTGATTTTTAAAGAATTTATTTGCAAGTTATGGTGGAAAATAAGTATTTGGTCACCTACAAAAAAGCAAGATTTCTGGCTCTCACAGACCTGTAACTTCTTCTTTAAGAGGCTCCTCTGTCCTCCACTCGTTACCTGTATTAATGGCACCTGTTTGAACTCGTTATCAGTATAAAAGACACCTGTCCACAACCTCAAACAGTCAGACTCCAAACTCCACTATGGCCAAGACCAAAGAGCTGTCAAAGGACACCAGAAACAAAATTGTAGACCTGCACCAGGCTGGGAAGACTGAATCTGCAATAGGTAAGCAGCTTGGTGTGAAGAAATCAACTGTGGGAGCAATTATTAGAAAATGGAAGACATACAAGACCACTGATAATCTCCCTCGATCTGGGACTCCACGCAAGATCTCACCCCGTGGGGTCAAAATGATCACAAGAACGGTGAGCAAAAATCCCAGAACCACACGGGGGGACCTAGTGAATGACCTGCAGAGAGCTGGGACCAAAGTAACAAAGGCTACCATCAGTAACACACTACGCCGCCAGGGACTCAAATCCTGCAGTGCCAGACGTGTCCCCCTGCTTAAGCCAGTACATGTCCGGGCCCGTCTGAAGTTTGCTAGAGAGCATTTGGATGATCCAGAAGAGGATTGGGAGAATGTCATATGGTCAGATGAAACCAAAATAGAACTTTTTGGTAAAAACTCAACTTGTCCTGTTTGGAGGAGAAAGAATGCTGAGTTGCATCCAAAGAACACCATACCTACTGTGAAGCATGGGGGTGGAAACATCATGCTTTGGGGCTGTTTTTCTGCAAAGGGACCAGGACGACTGATCCGTGTAAAGGAAAGAATGAATGGGGCCATGTATGGTGAGATTTTGAGTAAAAACTTCCTTCCATCTGCAAGGGCATTGAAGATGAAACGTGGCTGGGTCTTTCAGCATGACAATGATCCCAAACACACCGCCTGGGCAACGAAGGAGTGGCTTCGTAAGAAGCATTTCAAGGTCCTGGAGTGGCCTAGCCAGTCTCCAGATCTCAACCCCATAAAAAATCTTTGGAGGGAGTTGAAAATCCGTGTTGCCCAGCGACAGCCCCAAAACATCACTGCTCTAGAGGAGATCTGCATGGAGGAATGGGCCAAACTACCAACAACAGTGTGTAAAAACCTTGTGGCGACTTACAGAAAACGTTTGACCTCTGTCATTGCCAACAAAGGGTATATAACAAAGTATTGAGATGAACTTTTGTTATTGACCAAATACTTATTTTCCACCATAACTTGCAAATAAATTCTTTAAAAATCAGACAATGTGATTTTCTGGATTTTTTTTTCTCATTCTGTCTCTCATAGTTGAAGTGTACCTATGATGAAAATTACAGGCCTCTCTCATCTTTTTAAGTGGGAGAACTTGCACAATTGGTGGCTGACTAAATACTTTTTTGCCCCACTGTACAAATAAAGTCTTAAATAAAAGTACAAACACAAACCCCGCCCTCAAACTTTGTAACTACTCTTATAAGACTGTTAGAAAGCAAGGATAACCAAACAAAAAAGGAGAAGCAAAGTTTTTTTTGTTACAAAGAAATGTAATCCATTTAAATGCTAAACTTAAACCAATGCAACATGAAAAGGGCTGTTTTTTGTGATCATCAAGACAGAAAAAAAGGTGAGATAGTGACAAAGCAGGCTTAGAGCATTAACATGGCAAAAGTATAAAAGGCTAACATATTTAACAGCCTGTTAAAGTTGCTTCACCTTCACCTAAATCATTCTCAAGCACTCCAGGGCATGACTCGGTGCGATCGAAGCTTCAGGACATCACAACATTGCCAATGACTCCACAAACCCAGGCTCAAATCAGTAAAAGAGCTTTCTGGATTAGCGGCCAATTTCCCTCTCTGGTTTCCCTCTTCGCTGATAGTCCCTCAGCACTAGTCTCAGGAAATGAGCGCAGTCCGGTCATAACAGATGCACAGGCCACCATTACCTCAACCATGTCTGCTTTCCTGAGGTACTTCATCAATCTTAGCACACATGCCTACACAAAGGCCAAGTCAAACACTCTTAACATCAAGCAGACAGAGTGTAGATAAAACTATATTCTGGGAAACCTGTGATGATGTCACTTCCTTTAAATCAATTCTCATTGGTGACTCAATATATGCATAAATAGTAGAAAGTAACAATAAAAAAAACAGTTCATTGAGGAAGCCGTATAAAGGAAGCACATGTTTTGCTTTCAATAATGTTTGACGTCTTCTGATGGACACATAAATGATTACACGGCAAAATGAGAATTTTACGAAAGGAATAAATACCTGGCGATGTGCCGTTATAGGAAAACAATCAACAATAGGGTGGTGTGATGTACCCCACCTCAAGGAGTTACTGTTTTCACCCCAACTGCA
This sequence comes from Hemibagrus guttatus, assembly GCA_033459395.1. Classification (NCBI taxonomy): domain Eukaryota; kingdom Metazoa; phylum Chordata; class Actinopteri; order Siluriformes; family Bagridae; genus Hemibagrus; species Hemibagrus guttatus. Next base: position 22,476,847 of record JAUCMX010000010.1, read on the forward strand.
TTATTTTGCTATAGCATTAACCTAATGTTCCAAAGTGTTTTATTCCTCTTATACTACAGCAATTCGTCAACAATTCACATACTTTTTATCCATTTATAGCTACATATAATGTTACGGAACATCCCTGAGACAAATTAGTGTCTGTTATCACGTATGTTATAGCAGAAAATAGTTGTTTTTCTTGCTTTGTATTATTCTTAGCAGCTTGTCATATTACTGATTATTTGAAAATCATGAAAAAAAATTTTTGTGAAAAACTGAGCACTGACACAGGAGACTTGGGTGTGACACATACTTCCTTACTTTCCTAGCATATTTTATAGTAGAGTGGAGCTATTAAAGGTAATCTATTTATCCATCTATTCATCCATTCATCCATTTTCTGTACTCCTTATCCTTATCCTACCCAGGAAACCTGCAGCCTATCCAAGGGGACTCGGGGGTCACAAGGCAGTGAACACCCTGGATGAGGCAGGAGTGACCCTTCCAACCCTAACGGTGAAAGACAAACATGCTAATTCATGCTAAAATTATTTTTTAAAGCAAAAAACGTCTTCACAAAAACAAATCATAAGACAATACAGCACTCAGTGTTAGCAAATGTTAGCCAAATAACTTCAGAAACTCAGCATTTTTAACATTTAAATGTTCTGTAACTTGCAATACTACTTCACCTTACCTGGATCTCCACTTCCTGAAAAAATAAACTGTGAATGAATTTATGGCTCTTTATGTAATACAGTAATGTTCTTCCACTATCCATCCTACACAACTGCCACTGCAATGATCACTTAGCTTATCAGCGTGGCCATCTGATTCTGGGTAAGTGTATGCGTTCTTGATTATATATTTGCTTTTTTGCTGAATAATTAAACTGTTCAAGTATTTAATGGATGCCTTCTCCATATTGTCTCAGTCTTAGTCACTAATTATCTTGTAAATGTCTCCACTCCTTTCATACTTAAAAACTAAAACCTCTGACATCAGAGGCTAGTTGGGCTATAAGGCTAGTAAGGCTTACACTAAGGAGTGTATTGCCTTTGACAGCTGAAATCCTGCACTCTTAATTTTTTATAAACATAGTACTTCTTTTATGATCAGCAGTGCTTTCCATACAAACATGGCTACTAAGCAACAAGTAATTCACACAAATTATTACATTTACTCCCACTGCACTGGAACACTGTTACCTTGAAGCTACCAGCAATTAATCTAAAAAGCATAATTAGGAATATAATATTACTAAACTGTCTGGCTACGTAATTTAGTTAGAATATGAATCAATTTCACTCTTTCCTTTATATACTCTATTTGGCTAAAGTATGTGGACACCTGATCATTACACCCAAACTGTTATCACACCACACAATTGCCTAAAACGTCTTCAGATGCTGCAGCAGTATTATTTCTCGGAATTAAAACTAACTAGGCAAACCCAAACCGGTTCCAGCATGACTGCACCCCTGTGCACAAAGCAAGGTCGATAAAGGCATAGTTTGCCTGGGTTGGAGTGAAAGAACCTTAATGGCATGCACAGAGCCCTGAATGGATTGGAATGGAATAACCTTTTGCCTGTTGGATAGCATTATTATCCATGCTTCCACAGGAGTGAGGACTTAGTGAGGTATGGAGTGAGGACTTAGTGAGGTATAGAGTGATTTCAGCACTGAGATTCATCATGGTAGTTCCACCTCTCCTTGCATTGATCCCACCCTGATTATTGCACAATTAGGCAAAATCATTCTGTTTATTTGACGTTAAGCCAAATAGCACAATAGATAAGGTGTTATTTTGTATATAGTTTAAATTGACCTGGTATATAGTTGAAGATGGTACCAGTAAGACCTGAAATGGACACTGGGTAAAGCACTTGGTTTGGGATTCAAGTTAGACATGGCCAAGTGTATGGTTCTAGATCAGTACTGGTCTGGTGGCCAGATTCCAGATTAACCACGGGGCATGAAAATGGAATCCAAGATCAACATGGGTCATGCAAATTGTCTCCAGATCAACAATGGGCCAAGCATGTTTTGTGATTTGAAAGAGTCAGACACATGTTGTGAGATCAACACTGGGGCAGACCTTTGGTCTGAGCATGGACATAGTTCAAGAATTATACTGTGGCAGGTGAATGGTTCAAGATCAACACCAGGGCAGGTGGATGGTTAAATCAATACTGGGTCCTACATTTGTTTCAAGATCAAGAGGGTAGTGGTAGCTCAATTGGTTAAGGCTCTGGGTTGAAGATCAGGGTTCAAGCACCAGCACCACCAAGCTGCCACTTTTGAGGCCCTTTAGCTAAGCACATTATGTGATCAGCTCTGGGTCAGAAGCATGGTCTGAGATCTACCTTGGCACATGTCTATGGTCTGCAATCAATTGAAATTTTTCAAGAAAGACACTGGACCACAATGTTTTGAGATTGACTCTGCATCATATACACAGTCTAAGACTGACATGGCCCATAGTCTGAGATTCTGGGGCAGGTGCATAGCTCAAGAGCAATACTTGGGCAACTGCATGATTCAGGGTCCACCCCGGGGCAAAAACGCAGTTTGAGATTGACGCTAATTCAAATGGATTGTCTGAATACAACACTGGAGCAGGAGCATTGTTCTATCCTGACCCTAGGGCAGGCATGTGGAATATGTTTGGGATGAGACCAGTGATTCATACCCACACAGTGGAAGAATGAATGTCTGTGACTAGGGTGTGATCAAGGTAAAGATCAGTTCAAAGGATGAGAAGTAGACTTGGACCAGGGCTGAAACTCTGACAAAGAATGAGCTAAGAAAAAAAAAGGAACAGAAAGAGAAATCTTGCTTTGGATAAAAAATACAAACAAGTTTTGGCATGGTAAATTGGTGGAGCATGATGATGGTGGAGTCAGGCTTCTGGGAAGTGACTCAACAGGGACTGGAAATACAAAAGTCCACTTTCTAAGGCATGCTGATCCTGTAACATTCTCAATAAAGGTGCTAGCTATAATATTCGGAAGGCAGGATGCCACTGTGTCACTTATCATCACTCTTTCATGACCTCTTCTGTGGCTATTTAAGCCTTAATGTAATGTCAAAAAAGCAAACACATACTGACATCAGTTATTTTCTATATTTTCTGCTTTTGAAGTTTTATAAAGTGGCTTACTCACTGACCTGAATCTACCACAGATGAAAATGAGAGGTCCAATCTGATTAGTGAACATGCAGAATGCTGTAATCTGATTGACCCAGTGGGCCAATGCACTCGGGGAGTTGGAGATGCGCATAGGCAACTTGTAATGATGAAACACGATGCCTGTAATGACCAGTCCAACTCTCTCCTCGTCATAACTTTATGAATCTAATCAGGGTGATGATGAACGTACGTCCTGTGACATCTGAAAACCGATATTTGAAAGCAAATGGGGGGAAAATAGACTACAGAATAGGTTTAAAAATGTGTGCAAAACTACTTCGGAAACTTCTGATCTAGGATAGTGTCTTAAATGTCTTAAATATAAGTAAAACTTACAAACCTTGACCAAACATGTAAACAGATAAATTAAAAAGTTTCCATAAACAGGTTCCATAGCTAAACATTTTGATCTTTGGCTTGATTGATCAATGTGGAGATTATTTTAATGACATCACAAAAATGTAGGATGTGAGGGGCATTGGTGGCTCAGTGGTAGGTTTCTTGCCTATCATGCTGAAGGCCTGGGTTCGATTCCCACCTAATGCCCCAACCCCAGCCACTGGATGCAGTGCTGGTCCCAAGCCTGGAAAAATGGGAGGGTTGCATCAGGAAGGGTATCTGGCGTAAAACATTTGCCAAGTTGTTGTGCGGACCAGTTGGTCCTCTGTGGCGACCCCGAACAGGGAGCAGACGAAATCAACCTCCACAAAATTGTAGGATGTATGCAAATGAGCAGTCCCTGAAATGTCAGTTAAACCGCAAATGGTACCACCTTTTTTCTTTTTTATAAGATTATAGGATGACCTTGAAATGCTTAGCTGCAGAATCTACATACCATGCTAGCTAGCTAGATAACTTAGCTAATATTAATGCTGCATGAGATAGTTTTGCTTGAGATTTTGACGTTATTTGAATTTTGAAGTTATTCTATCAACCTTGATATAAATAAATGAGGATATCAAAACTGAGAAAATTGAAAATTATACTCGTGTCAACATGCAACAAATTTAAGGTATTTTTTAGCAGTTAATCAGCTAGTTAGCTAAGTTTGCTAAAGTACATAAGCCTTTCTGTGGTGGCTGGAGGACATGGGGGTGCTACCAAACAGCGTAATTGTGTATATTCATAAACTTGATAGAAACAAGATCAAAACAAGACATATTATGTAAAGAATAAACAATTGGGGGCATGTTGGTATAGGATGATAATCCACAGCAGGGTGGTGTGAGGAGGTACATTAAATTAACAAATATGTTTTTGCCATTTATATACATTATTCCTGCATTTTGTCTTCCCAAGAAACCGCAAACCACAAAGTGTTCCATCCTAAAGCACTGACACCAGAGACTCCTTCCATAAATATTACATAGACATCTCCTTACAGAAAACGTGTAATATGTATACACATTTTTCATAGTTTGTTGTTGTCATTTGCTGCATCCGCCAAAAACAAATCCTTGTGTGTTAGCAGTTACCATAGAAACGATAATGTGTTAGAACAAGCCGATTCATTTAAAACCCGCTAACTGAATTACAGCTGGAAGAGAGCTGCTGCAATAGAAAATTAATCAACATATTCGGACTAATCAGAATCTAGAATGGTCTAGAACTGGAAATGTAATTTACACATATAATGCATTGTTCTGTTTTTGTTTAGATGCAGATCTGTTTTTGTTTAGATGCAGATAGTGTTATAGCTTAGTCCTAAAAGCTATATATTCCATATAGTCTAGAAATGGTCCTTGAACATTTTTAATCAGTTCTTGTGCATTAAACACCTTAAATTATTTAGAATTCTACAGAAAGTCTGTGTGGGTTTCCTCCCGGTTCTCCAGTTTCCTCCTACCCAAAATATACTGGTATGTCTATTATCTATGTTAAAATTCCCCTATGTTTGAATAAGTGTGTGAAACTCTACAGATGGTGCCCTGAGATTTGCTGGTGGTCATTCCAGGGTATATTCCTGCTTGACGGCAGTTTTCCTGGGATGGACCCCAGATTCTGCAACCTGCAGGATAGAAAAGGCTTATAAAGATGAATGAATGGCACGAATGTTTTTTTTGTGCTTAGATTAAAAAAAAAAAGTACACATAATTCCACATAGGGATGTGCTTTATATTGGATTTAGTTAGTCGTGTATGTGTGTGTATGTGTGTGTGTGCTTTAATTCATATTCAAAACTATTTGACCACTTTGCGGTTACTAGTAAAAGTGAGTCAGCCTCGCATCTCTAAAAACAAATGCGATTTGTTCACGTGCTTTCGAGGACCAGACCACCGGCGATTAACTCCCTCTCCGTCATTTCTCTGCTGGAGGTCGATTATACCGAGACCGTCATGACGCAGGGAAGAGTCAGAGGAAAACGAAACGACCGTCTCTATAAAATACGGCAGGCGGAGGAGGAGAAGAGCAGAGGTAGAGGCGCAGCTGCAAATCTGAGCACAGCACGACAGAAAGGAAGAAAGAAAACTTTCTTTGGTTCGTTTTTCGGAGGAAAAGCTTCGGGAGTTTTGTGCGTTCGGACGACGCGCTGCGGTTGTGGTTCCAGCACCTCGGACAGCGCCTTTTGAGGTTTACACACCTGAGACAGTGAGTATTTAAAAAATACATGGATTTATTACCTTAAAACACGATCTTTATATACACAGCAAAGAAACATGCAGATGTTACGATTAAATATGTAGACATTCTAGATATTCTAGATATTTGCTTTAAGTTTATGTAGAAATTTTATAAATTTGTATTAAGAATACATATTTAGAACTTCTATTAATTAGTTTTCAGTATTAGTAATTAGTCATTTTTGTTTCCAGAAGTCCAGTTTAAGATTATTCATTCATTGTCTACCGCTTATCCGAACTATTCTTGGGTCACGGGGAGCCTGTGCCTATCTCAAGTGTCATTGGGCATCAAGGCAGGATACACCCTGGACGTAGTGCCAACCCATTGCAGGGCACACACTCTCTCATTCACTCACTACAGACAATTTAGAGATGCCAATCAACCTACAATGCATGTCTCTGGACCGGGGGAGGAAACCGGAGTACCCGGAGGAAACCCCCAATATATAACCTAAAATATATATTCTATATTCTCTCTCTCTCTCTCTCTCTCTCTCTCTCTCTATATATATATATATATATATATATATATATATAGAGAGAGAGAGAGAGAGAGAGAGAGAGAGAGAGAGAGAGAGAGAGAAATAGAAATTTTAGAAACCTTGTTTAAAATAAAATATCCAACATTTAAGATTTAAGATTAAACATAAATAAATGCTAGCTTATAATGAAACATCTAAAAACAAAATCTAGAAATTATGGAATTGATGGAAATTCGGTTTTGAAATTAACACCTAGAAATATGGAAGAAATTTGTTTGCATTGTAAAATAAGATAATATATGTAGATATTAAGATATGTAATATAGTAAGATATTAAGATTGTACTTTGGTTTGAAATCGATGATCATATAATTATTTAGAACATATCTATTAGAAAATAAGTTTCTCCAGCACAATTTAGGAAAATAAAAGACTCAAACAGTTCATAACTGCAGTATATGTTTGGTTTACCTGGGAGGATGCATGTCATGTCCATTTAATTAGACTAGGAGTCCAGCTTACAGGCCAATTATATCCCTCAAATTCTTTTCAAAGCTATAAAGATACTTAATACTTAAGGAATAAAAGATGGCACCTTGATTATTCCAATCTAGAAACAAAGAACAGTTCAGTTTGATACCTTAATTTCTCATGAAGCACTTTATTTCATCTCATGAGCTCTTTTTGTGTTAGATATGAAAAAGGCAAGAAGATCAGTGAGCACCTCGCAGTTGTTCTTTATGGTTGTGTGTAGCATGCTGTGCTGCAGGACGCTTTCAGCTCTCCCGGCCATCAACACGTACTCTGCCATCAGGTGAGAAGATCGATATCTGCTCTGGATTCCTTCTGAGAAATGCAATGTGTCTGAAATGATAAATTAAAGAATAATGTAAAGATTGACACAGAACGATGCTCTGTAGGTCAGGCAGACTGAGCAGTGATGGAGAGCCCTCTCAGGACCTGGAAGTGTATAAACTTCTGTATGAAATTGCAAACAGTGTGGAAAGGTAACAATATCAATCAATAAATAAATAAATTTGCATGACGTTACATCCAGAAAAGTGAACTGTATATCAAATAAACAAGGTGCATTCATGAATGTTTTCCAAATAAAAGTGCCTTTGTTTGTAATAAAAGCCACAAATTTTCATGCCCTTTCATGCAGACCTCCGAGACACGCGGATGGACTTTTCACCAGCGGATACAGCAAGCTCCTTGGACAACTTTCAGCCAAAGAATACCTTGAATCCTTACTTGCAAAGCGTGTCAGGCAAATATCTTTATTTCCTTATCCATTATCCACTTTCACATCTTATTCACAGAATTCACATTCTGAATGTACCTAAGCTTACAAATGGCCTTCCAGTGTGTCTCACATAGTGCAATATTTAATTACAAGTACAAATATCTGTCCACACAGAATTACACAATAGGATATTGAATTAACTGCACAAATATCTGTTCATTTGGGATAATATTTAGTTAAGATCACATATGCATATGTCCATATATAGCAGAATATTGAATTATGCTTACAAATAGAAATCCAGTCAGATTATACAGAGGAATATTTTTATTAAGGTTATGAATATCAGTGCAATGAAAAGTGCATGACGGTTTAATTTGCAGTGATGAGCTGAGCGCAGACGACCTACGCATGAAGCGCCATTCGGATGCGGTGTTTACAGACAACTACAGCCGATATCGCAAGCAGATGGCAGCCAAAAAGTACCTGAACTCAGTCTTAGCAGGAAAGAGAAGGTAGGAAAGATGGTTGTAAGATCATAATATCGTAAATGAGTGTGTATGAGGTTTTATTGGAATGTATATCTTCACTTATTACACCATAAACCTTATTTGATTTAACTTAACTGTTATTTGAACTACCGGTTGGATGCTAACTGCATTTGATTGCCTCTGTACTCATACTCTGACACTGACAATAAAGTTGAACCTAACCTAATCTAACATAAAATATATATATATATATATATACACACAAAAATAATTTCCATACAGTACTTTATATACACTGATTTTAGAACCGAATTCTAGAAATTCGCTTTAAAATGAAATATGTAGACTTTCCAGATTTTCTATAAATTTGCTTTAAGATTAAGTAGGTAGAGATTTTAGAAATTCATATTAAGATTACATATCTAGAATTTTTAGCTATTCGGTCCAAGATTAAACATTACATTTGGTTTAGAATTCAATAGCGAAAATTCTAGAAATTAAGTTTGAATAAATATTAGAAATTTTAGAACACCAGTTTAAGATGAATCAGCTAGAAATGTGAAAAATTCATTTCAATCTGAAAAATCTGAAATATATATATATATATATATATAAAATTTCAGATTAAAATTAAAAATTGAAAACAAACTCGGTTTAAGATAAAATACTAGAAGCTTCAAATTTCATATTCATCAGCCAAAATACTAGAAATTCTGTTGAAACTCATTTGAACTCATTTTGCGATTAAACATGGATAAACGCTAGAAACTCAGTTTAAAATGAAATATCTAAAATTCTAGAAATTCGGTTTTAAGATGAAATGTCTGGTAGTGATGGGAAATCGATTTATAAATAAAAATCTGAAAATGGTAGAAATTCTGTCTAAATTACATTAAATATTATGAAACACTTCAGATATATAATATAGTAAGATAGCATGTGCATAATAGCATAATTTTGGTTTAAGATCAATTATCTTATAATTATTTGGCACATACACAGATAAACGACTTAACACTCAGAAATAATGACAACTTGATAACTCAGGGCAGACATGTCGCTAGGCTTCAGTCTGAAATCCTAAAGCTGATTTTGTCCTAAATTTTTCACTTTGAATTTTTTAAAGAGGAAACTGAAAATGCAGTAATAAAGAAATGACCAGAAAACAAATTCAATATCATTCGTATATTATTCAAACTATTCATGGGAGTTGGGACATTAGCTGGTCAGGGCCCTGCCCCCAAGTCCCGCCCATGCTGATTGGTATGCTTTTTTGTACCTTTATCATATGAAAGCACATGTAGTGCACCTTTAATTAACCTACAGTCCACTGATATAGCTTAAATAATGTTTAAAAATGAAGTACACATGCTAAAGGTACAAAAGTTGTTTCTGAGCCTTTCCTTCCAGCTTCACTACTTAATGAACAATTATTAACAGCTACCTGATCATAACCTGATTGTACTGCTTAATACGAATAACTGAATACTTTAACAAAGCAGCATTTGGTGATTTTCTTTGCACTAGATGCGTTCATAAAAATCTCTCTGCTGAAGCCATGCATATGAGAAGCTACACGCTGTTCTGCTATTTCCTTGTAGCCCAGAAGATGCCTTAATGCTGTCTAACCAGTCCAAAAGCACCGACTCGTCTTTACCTCAGAGCTACGAGGACGAGTTCGATCAGCTCCTCCAGCAGCTCCCGCTAGTATGACTGATTTCCTCGGGTCTTAACTTAAATCTGTGCACGCAAGGTCTGACTAGCCACTAATCCACTAACACTGGTGTTTGCTGAATTATCACTGCTTTTGCTTCATTCTCATTGTTCTCTGTATCACTGCTCCTTTGCAAATCTGAAGAAAGAGCTTTAACAGCTTTAATATCCTCCAGTGTGATGAAACATCACGTTTTTGGAGTTCAGTATTTTCAGCATTTGTGCATCACGTCATCCGTAAACTGAGACGCAATCTCTGTTGCTGCTTTCTCTCTCTCTCTCTCTCTCTCTCTCTTTCTTTCTTTCTTTCTTTCTTTCTTTCTTTTCCAGAACAACTAGATGATGATGATGATGATGATGATGATGATGATGATGACGATATTTAATCTGGCACCTTAAATACTGGACCTATAATCTGACTACTGTAAAATAAACAAAATAAATGATATCAACATGTTGTGTGGCAACGATGATTATTTGTTGTACCTGTCCATCAAAGAGCTATATTTTTTTTCAGACGGTTGCTGGTGTCTGAAACTGTAATGTATCCAAATGAAAAATTAAAAAAGAAGAAGAAAAAAGGTAGTTGTTTTGTAGTTTGTTGATATTACGCACATTTTATGGACACATTTTATGTCGTGTATAAAATAACGTGAAAAAAAAATATAATAAAAAATATAACCTATAACCTAAATATAATATTTTATTTTATATAAATAAAATAAAATAAAATAAAATAAAATAAAATAAAATAAAATAAAATAAAATAAAATAAAATAAAATAAAAATATAAAAAAGCAAGCAAAAATACCTCAAATATAGTCACATTTCTTTATTAGTAAATGTATTAGTTATTATTAAATGAACAATAAACTCACTGAATGATTATTAAACCTATTTCAAGCCATTTAAAGCTTGAAATAATTTCCCTGTTGGCAGATTATTCTATTAAGAATTATTATATTATTATATATTATTATTATATTAAGAATTTTCTAGCAAGCGACAAAACATTTTTTTGAACAGTATAAGAACATTTTTGAAATTGTTTTATCATAGTGTCATTAGACGAAATAGCTGTGAATAGACTAAATATTTGCCACATATTTCCTCAATTTTCCCTTGCTAAGACATTGTTTTTGCAGTATTTATAAACATGTGTGTGTGAACTAAACAAATCATGAAAAAAACAGTGTGAAAAATGTATGAAATGAATGACGTGTGTAAATTTTGCACAAGAATCATCAGATCTGTCTTGAAGTTGTGTATACGTGTGGATTTAGCTTCAGTATATAGATGGAACAGAGAGACACTGGTTCTTATTCACGCTGACAGATTTAGAGTGGGTGTGTTCATCAGGGTGGGAAACGGTAAGTGTGTGTCACACTGTCCCGTAAGTGTTCTGTTTTCATGAACGTTTACATTTACACTCAGTTTACTTTCTCCATGATGAAGCAATGTGGATGATTAATCCTTCCAAAAGAGAAAACAAAACAAAACAAGCAGAAGAGGGATGCATCTGCCGCCATCAATCTAGTCTTTTAGTCTAGTCTACTAATTTGTCTGCCATGACCAGGTTTGGGTTCATGACAAAATGTAATCAGATCATCTGGTGCTGGGAAGGTTAAATTTTCCCTTTATAGAGATACACAGCTTCTAGAAAGTATTGACCCCTGATTGTTGATTATTGATTGTTGATTATTTCTCTTTTTACTCTATTGCAACATTAAATTTCAATATATAAGAATCAGACATCGATGTAAGTCTCTGTAGAAATAAAATATAATAAAGTATTTCATGTTCTCAGAATAATATATTTTTTTTAATTGTTAATAAAAAATGTAAAATAAAAAAGAAGAAAAAGAAGAAAAATTGATAAGTATTATATATAAACAATGTATATTTTAATATTTAACAATATTAACGATTATATTTTTTAGTAGCATGTGAACAAATTTATTACATTTTATTACTTTATTGCAGAGTAATGTTTAAAAATCGTTTGAATTAAAAATAATTAAAAATTATAAAAGAAAAAGAAGAAAAAGAAGAAAAACAATCGAGAAGTATAGAATACTTACAGGTTATTTTAGGGGTTTTTTTATTATTATTTTGAGGATGTGAAATAGTTTATTATGTTTTATTACTTTATTACAGAATAATTTATTTTAAAAATCTTTAGAAAAAAAATATTAAAAAGAAAAAAGAAAAGGAATAAAAAGGAAAAAATATCAATAAGTATAGAATACTTACCAATTATTTTAGATTTTTTATTATTAGTCTGGGGATGTAAAATTCTTTATTATATTTTATTTCTACAGAGAGTTTTTTTTTGAAGTCCAATTTTGACATACTTAATGTAATGTTAAAATATGTTTATCGTGTACCTGTGTTCATGTCAAATTCACCTGTTTGTAAGTGTATGTTTGAACAGTAAACATCTATGATTCTGGGACTGCTGGAACTGCCTTTAAAGCTTCTGAATGAAGCTGTTCAGGGAGGAAAAAACTGCGGCAGGAGGTCAGCAAAAGGTCAGGAAAGCTCTGAATGGTCCTGAGAGCATTGTGAAATCTGTCACAGTAAAGTGGAAAACAATATGACACTACCTAGATCAGGCTGTCCATCTAAAATGAAAGTCCAAAAGTCCAGCTGTGATACTGAAGGGGTTCCACTGCTCAGGAGAACACTCATCAGCGAATATAGCCAGGAAATGGGCTTTGATGGAATAGGGTTTGAGTTCCTGAACATGAATGTGTTATAACATCTCTGTAGAAAACAGGAAGGAAACTACTGAAGAAAAACTGCTTTTGACCTTGCGGTGACCTTGACTTTGATTGAATCGATTTCAAAATCGAATCAGTTTCTCTGCCAGTAACAATCATAAATTTGTATAAATCCTACAAAAACTCAACCACTCATTCTTGAGATTTTGTGGTAATGAGTATCTTCAACAGATTTACATTTCCTGCATTTGGCAGATGCTGTTATCCAGAGCAACTTACAATTTATTTAATTTTATACAACTGAGCAATCGAGGGTCAAGTGTCTTGCTCAGGAGCCCAACAGTGGCAGTTTAGTAGACCTGGGATTTGAACTCACAACCTTACAATCAGTAGTCTAACACCTTAATCCCTAAGCTATCACATCCCCAAACACAAGCGCAACTGGAAAACATAATTCCTCCACCATTTAGCTTTGGCATAAACCCATTTAAATGTTCAAAGGGGAAACATATAAATACATTTACTTTTACATTTTTTGCATTTGGCAGACGCCCTTATCCAGAGCGACATACAAAAGTGCTTTGAAGTCTCTATAAATGCTAGTTCAGTAGGTTACAGACTTAGCAGGATAGCATCAGCCTAAAAACTATGGGAGGAAATATACTTTGGGAGGAAATATAGCACAACAATTATTTTTTTTAAATACAGAAAACAAAACAGGGAAAATAAGAGCTAGTTTAAGCGCTTCAGAAAGAGGTAGGTCTTCACCAGTTGCTTGAAGACAGCCAGTGACTCCACCACCTCGGTACCAGCCAGTGACTCCACCACCTCGGTACCAGCCAGTGACTCCACCACCTGGGTACCAGCCAGTGACTCCACCACCTCGGTACCAGACAGTGACTCCACCATCTCGGTACCAGACAGTGACTCCACCACCTCGGTACCAGACAGTGACTCCACCACCTCGGTACCAGACAGTGACTCCACCATCTCGGTACCAGACAGTGACTCCACCACCTCGGTACCAGACAATGACTCCACCATCTCGGTACCAGACAGTGACTCCACCACCTCGGTACCAGACAGTGACTCCACCACCTCGGTACCAGACAGTGACTCCACCATCTCGGTACCAGACAGTCACTCCACCACCTCGGTACCAGACAGTGATTCCACCACCTCGGTACCAGACAGTGATTCCACCACCTCGGTACCAGAACATAGAAGAGTCTTAATACACAATATTTTGCCAAAAGTTTTGGGACACCCCTCCAAATCATTGAATTCAGGTGTTGTTTTTCAGGGGTTGGGCTTGGTCCCTTAGTTCCAGTGAAAGGAACTCTTAATGCTTCAGCATACCAAGACATTTTGGACAATTTCACTGATTTGACTGATTCGTAATAATAATAATAATAATAATAATAATAATAATAATAATAATAATAATGTGTCTGATTCGTAAATATTTAATAGAGTTTTTTGGATCAACCTTTGGACTCGTCCATAACCGATTGCTGTACCAGACTGTGGCCAGCAGAGAGCGTATTTTATAGGCAAGAATTCTGAACATCTCCAGCAATCCTGTAGTACATTAAATTCCTACAAATAAAGGTAACAAATTGTACCTTTTCTTGTTTTTAGTACCTTTAGTATGTACTTTTCACCTGGTAAACGTGATGCCATAAAAAATGAAACAAACTGGACCTATTATGCATCTTATATTTTAATATGTTTTATGGTTGCACATTTGAAGGTAAACAATATTAAAAATATACATATACACAAAAGTACCCTTGATGGTACCACCCCAGCAACAAGGACAACAAAAGTTTAGTACCTTTAGTTATGAGAATGCAAAATACTGAGAGAACTCATTAAAACGGACCAGTACTTTAAAAATAATAATAATTTGATTTGTTTGTGATCATGTTTTTGTGTTACAAAATAAAACTGACTTTAACTGAGATGTGAAGCTGTTGGTAAGGGGGCAAAAGGAGGAAAGACGCCGCCTCGATCAGCCTCTAAAAAAGAAAAAGAAAAACAGGAGATGTGTATTCTCTTGCAAAAAACAACTATCTAACAACCAAGAGCACGAAGAGGAAGCGAGGCCAAACCTGACAAGATTCCTCTCATGTCATTCTTTTGCTGAGGAACCCGTCTGTCATTCAGAGATATCCAGTGCTGGCTGATATTTGCCTAGAGGGCTAGCTGAACAAAACGACACAGACGGAAATGTTTTTTTTTTTTTTTACTTGCTAATCTTGCAACAAAGGTCTGTGTTACCCCTGAGGAAAACTGCTTTTTGGACTTCCACACAGACTAAAACGTTAGAAGGACAATGGTGGCTCAAGTGGTTAAGGCTCTGGGTTGTTGATCAGAAGATCAAGCTGCCACTCTTGGGCCCTTGAGCAAGGCCCCACCCTTGCTCCTGGCGTGCTGTATCATGGCTGACCCTGCGCTCTGACCCTAACCATCCAAGGATGGGATATGCGAAGAAGGAATTTCACTGTGCAGTAATGTATCTGTGACAAATAAAAAGGCTATTAAAAAAAATAAAAGAATTTGTATTGCAACTAACAACAAAGCAGCCATGACTCTTATCTGTTTTATGAAATATTTAATGTTGTACTTGTAATTTTGTATTTAATGCTTCACAGTCTGCAGTATTATTAAAAATATCTCTTTAGAGACACTGTGTGATTTACATTTACAGTTCTGGCTTTTGGCAGACACCCTTATCCAGAGACACTTCCATTTTATCTCATTTTATACAACTGAGCAATTGTGGGTTAAAGGTGTGTCTTAGGAGCCCAGCAGTGGCAGGTAGACCTATATACAAAATCAGAATAAGAATCAGAAAGAGCTTTATTCCCAAGTATGTTTACACACACAAGGAATTTGACCTGGCAACAGGAGCTCAAGTGTAGAAGAAAGTACAGACATAGTGCAAACATACATGATAGTGCAGACATACATAGGAATTTACACCTGGAGGTGTAAAGATCTTAGAGATTGGGCAGGGTGGAACCAGTAATAATCCCAGCAGTCCTGACTGTCCATTGTAGCCTCTCGATGTCTGATTTGGCAGCTGAACCAAACCAGACAGTTATGGATGAACACGGGACAGACTCAATGGTGGCAGAGTAGAACTGTTTCAGCAGTTCCTGTGGCAGGTTGAATTTCCTCAGGAGTCTTGGAATTCGTGGAACAGCATGGAAATGGTTTGCTTCCTACCTGGATGGTGGCTCATATCAGGTAATATGGAAGGTATCGACATCTACTCCATGCAGACTCTCCACTTCTGTCCCACAAGGCTCAATAATTGGTCCTCTCCTTTTCTCTCTGTACTCACTCTCTTGGAAAACTTATATTCTCACATGGGTTCTCTTACCACTGCTATGCCGATGACACACAACTTACCTTCTCCTTCCCTCCCTCAGACACCATGGCTTCTGGTCAGATCTCAGCATGTCTGGCGGAAATATCATTGTGGATGACTGTTCTGGCACCGAGGTGGTGGAATGAACTTCCCCTAGATGTCCGCAAAGCCGAGTCACTGACTGTCTTCAAACAATGGTTGAAGACCTACCTCTTCCTGAAACACTTAAACTGGCTCTTATTTTCCCTGTTTGCTTTATTGTATTGTTGTATGTTGTATGTTGATTTAAAAAAAAACAACAACAAAAAAAACCTAACTCCCAACACAGTTTTTAGGCTGATGTTAAGCTAAGTCTGTGACCTATTGAACCAGTGTTGATGTATTCATGGATAGAGACTTCAAAGCACCCTTGTACGTTGCTCTGTATAAGAAAATGCCAGAAATGTAAATGTTAATGAATTTCCTCAGTTTGCAAAGGAAGTACAACCTCTGCTGGACCTTTTAGTCTATGTGAGTATCCCACTTCAGGTCCTGAGAGATGGTGGTGCCCAGGAACCTGAATGACTCCACTGTTTTGACAGTACTGTTCATGATGGTGAGTGGGTGGTGTGCAGGGGGGTTTCTCCTGAAGTCTACAATCATCTCCACTGTTTTGAGCATGTTGAGCTCCAGGTTGTTATGATTGCACCAGACCTCCTGTCTGTAAACAGACTCATCTCCATTGTGGATGAGGCCGATGATGGTAGTGTCATCTGCAAATTGCAGGAGCCTGACAGAGGGGTCTTATGCAGTGCATTCGTTCATATACAGGGAGAAGAGCAGTGGGGAGAGAACACATCACTGAGGGGAGCCAATGCTGATTGTGAGAGTCTTGGATGTGAGTTTCCCCAGCCTCACTAGCTGTTGCCTGTCTGTCAGGAAGCTTGGAATCCACTGACAGAATGGGGATGGCATGGAGAGCTGGGTTAGTTTGTGGGACTTTTGAAAAAGTCAGACATGATGGTATTGAAGGCCGAACTGAAGTCCCATGTGACTGGATCATCAACAGACCTGTTTGCTCTGTATGCAAACTGTAGAGGATCCAGCAAGGGTCCAGTGATGTTCTTCAGGTAGGCCAAGACCAGTCTCTCAAATGACTTCATGACCACAGACCTGAGAGCGACAGGTCTGTAGTCATTAAGTCCAGTTATTTTGGATGATATTCTGTGTGAATATGGGGGCCAGTTGGTCAGTGCAGACTTTTAAAAACACATTCAGATCATCAGCCAGTTGTTGATTCTCCACAAACTGTGGGGTTGGTGTCTTGTACTGCGTGATGTTTTTCAGACCAGTCCATACTGACGTCGGGTTGTTGGCAGAAAACTGTTTTTTCAGTTTTCTGGAGTAGCATTTTTAGCCATTCTGACATCCTTTGTTAGTCTGTTTCTGGACTGGTTGCACAAGATTTTATCCCCACGTCTGTAAACGTCCTCTTGGGCATGATGAAGCTGTTTGAGTTTTCCAGTAAACCATGGTTTATCATTATTGAATGACAGGAATGTCCTGGTAGGAGGAATGCATATATTCTCACCGAAACTGATATATGAAGTTATAGTCTCTCCGTCCAGATCAGTGGCTGCTGCTTCAAAAACACTCCAATCAGTGCAATCGAAGCAGGCTTGTAAATCCTGCTCTGCTTTATTAGTCTTTCTTTTAACAGTTCTTATTACAGGTTTAGCTGGTTTCAGTTTCTGCCTGTAGGTTGGTATGAGATGAACTAAGCAGTGATCAGTGATACCCAAAGCTGCCCCTTGGGACAGTGATATGCATCTTTTATTATGGTGTAACAGTGATCCAGAATATTACGGTCCCTGATGGGACATGTAACATGCTGTCTGTATTTTGGGATTTTTGCTTTGTTAAAATCTCCACAAATGATTAAAAGAGAGCCTGGGAAACTTTGCTCCATTTCAGTTATTTGTTCAGCCAGCTGTTGCAATGCTTTGCTCACACACACATGTGCAGGAACGTACAAATTTGCGATAATGAAAGAGGAAAACTCCTGCAACGAGTAGAAAGGTTTACAGTTTAAGAGTGAAGAGTGCCTCCAAGTTAGAACAGAATATCTTCTTCAGCGTTGTTACATCTTAACACCAATTTTCGTTGATGTAGAAACACAATCCCGCACCTCTCGTTTTCTCGTTAACTCCGCAATGCGATCCTCCCTGAACTGCTGGAAGCCCGACAGATGAAGCGTGTTGTCCAGAATGGCTTTGCTTAGCCAGGTTTCAGTGGAGCACAATGCAGCAGAGTTTGAAAAGTTCTTGTTGATGCGGGTGAGGAAGATACATGACAGTATTTGGTTTGTTTTGTGAGTATATATATATGATTTGTGTGTGTGTTTGATTTAATATATTAAACGAAAGATGACTTTTATGAAAAAATATACGTATAAATGAATAAATGTCCTATGGATTGAAATATCTGACAGTTTTGACTTTGCAGGAACATTTGCCTGGTTCCCATATCTGCAACTCAAAAACAGTGTATATATTTTTATCATGAGTGCTTGCCTAAAATGTGTTGGGGGAAAAAAGAAGAAAAAAGATGATTCTCCAATAAAATATATATTTCTATTTACTACCGCTATTGCATGGGTCACTAGTGGTCCAGCAGCAGGGTCCCAGGATCCCGAGGACCAGGTTCAATTTCCAGGCATGGAACCAACCCAGTTACTGAGGAGTTAACTCTCAGTGCTAGTCTCAAGCTCAAATTAAATGGGAGTGTTCAATACCTTATTATGCAGCATGTTGTGTAAAAAAGTGTGGCTAAATGTTTTTTAATCCATAATTTTATAAGGCACACAGTGGAGGGTTTACTAGTTAACTTTTGCTTGTAGATCACTAACACACACAAACATACAAACAGGTCCTCCCAGATTATGAGGACATAATAGTTCTACTGACATAATAATTACTGAGTATGATTAGTGTTACAAACAAAAAAAAATTAGTGTGTGGGCAAATTTATTTATTTATTTATCTATCTATCTATCTATCTATCTATCTATCTATCTATCTATCTATCTATCTATCTATCTATCTATTTATTTATTTATTTATCTATTTATTTATTTACTTACATTTATTTATGTATTTATTTATTTATTATTTGTTTGTTTGTTTGTTTGTTTTTACAATAAATTTCAGCTTTTATTTAATATAACAAATAAACTAAAACACACACAAAGGCAGAATTAAACATTTTGAAATGAAAAGGCAGTAAAAACACCACGTTTTTGTGAGGACTGGGTGATTCTCAGGATATTTGACGCTGTCCTTTCCTTCTGAGGACCTTTCCCATGAACACACACATTCACACACTCATGTTTCAGCAGCATGTATGGACTGTCACATTTTCTCGTCTTTATTTGCTTTTCCTGCGGGTGACATTGTGACTTTAGGACTATTTTCTTGGTGTACTAGGACACAGTGTTAAAGTTTAAGTGTAGAGTGATAACCAGGCTGTTTGGGATTTCCGGGTCATTAATCTGTACAGTAGATACCCTGATCCTGTTAATAATCATCCGATGTCTAATAAAAGTCTAATAAAGTGTTTTGCCTTAAGTTTAATTCTAAACAGGAAGTGAAATTTTTCAAATGTCCTCTATTAACCATGTCCTGTATTAACTGCTAGTATAGTAAGATGGAGGTCTGAGTGAGCTGAGAATGTTTTGGAAAATAAATAACACAAAATAACTAGAAACAGCTGATGTATTTGTGCACTGTCACAGCTTACAGAGCTTACAGTAAATGTTTTTTTGTTTTTTTTTCAACTAACTGCTTTATTAAAGAAGTGGACTTGAATAAAGCACTAATTAAGATTTTTATCAGTTTAGATTTATTAATTATTTAGATTATAATCCGAGAGCGAGCAATGAAGATGACCTTCAATACATAGGTTTGGAGATTTGTTTGGAAAAGTTAGCTCTTAGCAAGTTATATATCTTGAATCTAGTTTATATCTTGAATCTAAATTTATTCACTATTTCCTAACAAGATTACACTCAACCAAATTTAACAATATTCAGCCTGTTTCTAGGTACAGTTTTTTATTTTAATTACATTTTTAAATTAATTTTCAAGGGGGGCACGGTGGCTTGGTGGTTAGCACGTTTGCCTCACACCTCCAGGGTTGGGGATTCGATTCCTGCCTCCACCGTGTGTGTGGAGTTTGCATGTTCTCCCTGTGCCTCAGGGGTTTCTTCTGGTTTCCTCCCCCAGTCCAAAGACATGAATTGTAGGCTGGCATCTCTAAATTGACCGTAGTGAATGTGTGTGTGTGCCCTGTGATGGGTTGGCACTCCATCCAGGGTGCATCCTGCCTTGATGCCCAGTGACGCCTGAGATAGGCACAGTGACCTGAGAATAGATCAGATAAGCAGTAGAAAAAGAATAAATTAATTTTGAAATTAATATTTGTAAACAAATTTTCTTATTCTATCTGCGGATAATTTTGCTTCCTTTTACAAATTAATGCTTAAAATGAGAAAATGATTAGCCAACAGAACAGGATTTGAAATTTAAACTTAAAAATAATCAAATATGCCTAAAAATAGGCTTAATTTTATATTTTTTTTAACTTATAATGAGAAACAGTGGATCATTTTGGCCATATTGAAGATATTTTAACTCGCTGTCATTTAATTTTTGCAGTGTTTTTATTTATCTTTAAATTATAAGACAATGCAAAAATAAATAATAATCCAAAAATTATTTTTTATTAATAATTTTTTTTTTTTTTTTTTCAAAGACTGTAAACTGTATAGAGTAAAATGTATCTGTAGAGCTTTTTCGCACTCATCTATCTGCTAACACAAAGAAAGCTAGCAAAATGTGACAGCAGCCTGACTAAACAAACCACTAGAACATTACACAACTCGAAAAGTGCAGATTAAGCGTCCATGACCTCTCCAGGAAGCGTCCATGACTTCTCCATCCTCTTGACTTTTTGTCGTTTGTCATTTTCTCCTGTGCAAGTGGTTTCTTCTTCTTGTTTCTAGTCATTAGGTCATGTGCTATATTAGGAAATCAATTTTTATCCCTTTAAAAGCACTTTTATTAAAAGTCAGATCGATCTCTGGGTAGATGCAGTCCTTAAAATACCCAGGAATACACTGAGGAACAAAGTTTTGTAGGACTAGTAAAGAATTAAGAAGCAAAAAATATCCTCTAAGTGCCATGATGACACTTTATGTGATGAACCACAGCCATCTAAATCACAACAATGGCCTTTAATCTTTTAGCTGTTGGTGCTGAAGTGTCTTATCAGAGCAGATCTGATAACATAAAAAGTAAAGAGCATTATGTTACGATTCTTTAGTAAACTTCTGCTAGATATAGAAATAAACAGGGGTTGGGTTTTGATGCAGATTTGGTACTGTAGGGTTTAGAAATATTACAAATATTTTAAACGAATTTCAATTCAGTATGTGTTTTAATATTTACATTTACATTTATGGTGTTTGGCATTATCCAGTGAATGAGTGAGAGAGAGAGTGAGTGAGACAGAGAGAAAGTGTGTGAATGAGTGAGTGAGTGAGTGAGACAGAGAGTGAATGAATGAGTGAGTGTGACAGAGAGAAAATGAGTGAATGAGGGAGTGAGTGAGTGAGTGGGACAGAGAGAAAGTGTGTGAATGGTGAGTGAGTGAGTGAGTGAGACAGAGAGTGAATGAGAGAGTGAGTGAGGGACAGAGTGAGTGAGACAGAGTGAATGAATGAGTGAGTGAGTCTATGTTGAGTCTATGTTTAAACTGGGAGACTGTCAGGAAGACTGTTCCAAAGTTTAGGAGCTAAATACAAAAATGCTCTGCCCCTTTTGTAGACTTTGATATTCTGGGAACTACCAGAAGTCCGGAGTTTTGAGATCTTAAGGAGCTTGGTGGATTGTGACGTGTTAGAAGACTGGCTAGATACGTGGGAGCTAAACCATTTAGAGTCTTGTACATAAGTAGTGCTAGTTTATAATCAATTCTAAACTTAACAGGTAGCCAGTGCAGGGATGATAATATTGGGGTTATATGATCATATTTCCTTGATCTGGTAAGGACTGCATTCTGGACTAACTGTAGCTTGTTTATTGAAGATGTAGGACAACCACCTAGTAATGCATTACAATAGTCCAGTCTGGAGGTCATGAATGCATGAACTAGCTTTTCTGTATCAGATCCAGATAAGATGTTCCTAAGCTTGGCAATGTCTTTCACTGTTGTGCTAACTAATGAATGAGTGAGAGAGTGAGAGAGAGAGAGTGAGACAGAGATAAAGTGAGTGTGAGAGAGTGAGTGAGTGAGACAGTGAATGAGTGAGACAGAGAGAAAGTGAGTGAATGAGTGACTGAATTAGTTAGTTATTGAGAGAAACAGAGAGTGTGAGTGAGTGAGACAGAGAGAAAGTGAGTGAATGATTAAGTAAATGATTGAGTGAATGAGTGAGTGAATGAGTGAGTGAATGAGTGAGTGAGTGAGTGAGTGAGACAGAGTGACAGTCAGTGAATGAGTGAGTGAGTGAGTGAGTGAGTGAGTGAATGAGTGAGTGAGTAAGACAGAGAGCGAATGAGAGAGTGAGTGAGGGACAGAGTGAGTGAGTGAGTGAGACAGAGTGAATGAATGAGTGAGTAAGTGAGACAGAGAGAAAGTGAGTGAGTGAGTAAGTGAGTGAGTTAGACAGAGAGAAAGTGCGTGAATGAGTGAGTGAGTGAATGAGTGAGTGAGGGGCAGAGTGAGTGAGTGAATGAGTGAGTGAGGGACAGACTGAGTGAATGAGTGAGTGAGGGACAGAGTGAGTGAGTGAGTAGGTGAGTGAGTGAGTGGGGTGAAAGAGTGACTCTTTGTCTAGTTCTCCTAGAGTCACTGACTGACTTCATGTGATGTGTGAAGCCCTAACTCTTCCTGAAGTACTTAAACTAGGACTTTAAAAAAACAAAATCGCGCTCTTCTTGCTGTTTCCTCCCAACAGAGTTTTCGACGGATGCGATGTTAGTCTGTGATTAAATAAACCAGCCTCGATGTATTCACAGATAGAGACTTCAAAGCACCTTTGTAAGTCTCTCCGGATAAGGACATCTGTCAAATGGCGAAGATGTAAATGTAAAATGTAAATATATAAGTAAATGTGAGAAAAAGAAAGACAGAGAGAGAGAAAGAGAGACAGAGAGAGAAAGAGAAACTGTGGCTTGAGTGAACTAAAGCTGGTATGTAAATTAGTAAGGCTTTCAGGAAGGGTTTACGAGGAAGAGAAAGTGAAGCAATTCAATGGTCCGATGAGTGCTTTGTGAGTATCTCCTTCTCATTTAGCTGATTGTGTTGTTTATATATTCATTACATATTTAATCCTATTTTCACTGCAGCATGTAGTTTTTTTTTAACATGGAACAAAAATATTTTGTAAGATTTATTCTGTAGGGTTTGTAAATATATTGAGAATGACAAACTCCACACATCTCAGCCCAAATCTGTGGAATATTTACAAAATAATTTTGAAAATTTCTCAGAGTTTGTTCTTGAGTTTGTGATCACTTCTGTGATCACAAAATCCAATGTGCTTAAATATATAAATAAAACAATTTGTTAACATTTAGGGCTAAAATACTGTTAATGCCCAAAATGATAGGAAACTTTATTACTGACCAAAATGTGACAAAACATTTTAATATATTATTATTATTATTATTATTATTATTATTATTATTATTATTATTATTATTATTATTATTATTATTATTATTATTATTATTATTATTATTATTATTAAGAACAGGGGGCACGGTGGCTCGGTGGCTAGCACATTTGCCTCACACCTCCAGGGTTTGGGGTTCGATTCCCGCCTCCACCGTGTGTGTGGAGTTTGCATGTTCTCCCCGTGCCTCGGGGTTTCCTCTGGGTACTCCGGTTTCCTCCCCGGTCCAAAGACATGCATTGTAGGCTGATTGGCGTCCCTAAATTGTCCGTAGTGAGTGAATGAGAGTGTGTGTGTGTGCGTGCGATGGGTTGGCACTCCGTCCAGGGTGTATACTGCCTTGATGCCCAATGATGCCTGAGATAGGCACAGGCTCCCCGTGACCCGAGAATAGATCGGATAAGCGGTAGACAATGAATGAATAATAAAGAAATCTAATCAGTTCATTGGGGTACGGAACATTGTTGTGTTATTTAATTTATTTTTTTTAAGATGCCACAATAAGAATGACAAATAATCCAGAGAGCAACAGATAATTCCGTAACATCACAGTAAAGCTCTCAAGTGATCTTGAGGTCATTTACATCTTATATTTTCCAAAAAACTAAAAACCTGTACCTTGACTGTACATGTGTGGACACTGTGCATGAAATGAAGATTCAGTACTTAAATATGGGGATTTTACTATTTTATTTTATGCAACATATCTGTGTTTATCACTAATTTTCTTTGTTTCTGTTAAACTTCTGAATTAAATCAACAGAACAAAGGCCCAACAGCAATTTGTTCGATTTTCCAGAAATTTCCAGCATTTTATTAAATTGGGTAAGTTTTATTTGTGCACATTATTATTATTATTATTATTATTATTATTATTATTATTATTATTATTATTTATTTATTTATTTATTTATTTATTTATTTATTTATTTATTTATTTATTTTTTATTTATTTATTAATTTTTTTAAATAATTTATAACTGTATCATATGGATTTACTGTTCAATAGCTATAAAATAGCTTTTCCTTTTCAAGCCTAAAGCATTGAGAAGAACCCCAAACCCATAGAAATGGCTGGAGAGGGTCCCAAAGACAAGTTAGTACTGTTGACTTTTATTATCAGTTCAGGGATGAGCTGGTTTATGATTTATGATTGAAATGAAATGGATTATTCACATTAGACTTGATTATTTTTTCCCTCTCTTCATTCAGATTCAAAGGTGTGTGGTGTATTCTCCTTATGCTTGGATTAGGGTCTTTACTGCCATGGAATTTCTTAATCACCGCCACTTTGGTACTGTCTGATGATTTATTTGTAATTAATTTGAATTTCTGAAAAGAGTTGAAAGATTTTGAAAATGTGTTTCCTTTAAAATGCTACATAGGCTACTTGTGGCTAATTTCACCAATAATACACTAAATCATTTTAAATCTGATTCCTTCCGATATCATTTTCTATACAACTAGTTAACAAAAAAAACTAAAACCACTAATTTCACCATTAACATAATTTCTTAAGGAAATGAAGATAATTTAGAAGTTAATAACTTTTCTTACAAAAGAAAAATACAGTTAGGGATGCTAAACAATTGTACAAAAATATTAATAAAATAAAATCAATAAATTCATCTAAAGAAATAAGTAAGCAAGTAAGTAAGTATAAAAAAAAAGTAAATAAATAAATAAATAAATCTGGACAGAAAATAAATGTTCAAATAAGGGAGGATTAGAAAGTATGTAAATCTATATAAAAAAAAAAAAAAAAAAAATAAATAAATAAATAGATAAATAAATAAATAAATCTGGAGAGAAAAAAATATTCAAATCAGGGAGGATTAAAAAAAAATAGAAATGCAAATTTGTTCATTTGTTAAAATTTACTCATTTGTTAAAATTATTTTTTAACTGATCTTAAAAAAAATTCATAGCAGGTGCCTGAAGGATCCATTCATCCAGCCATCCATACATTCCTGCTGCTTATCCTACACAGGGTTATTGTGGTGAGGTGTGTATTGTTTGCCCAACAGGGGGCTCAAACCCCTCTTTTTCCCATCACCCTGCTCACCAGCAACTAATTTCACACTCACAGTACTCTACATACAGAAACCTAACAGTGACCTTTATCTTGTAACAGACTTGTGGTGCTAAAATAATTAATTTGTTTAGAATGTCCAATAAGTTGATTTCCATTCCGCCATTCACCCCCTCTCTGTGTTTGTACCTCCAGTACTTCAACCACCGTCTAGCCAACCACAGCAACGCGACCGGAGAAGAGAGTCAAAATGCTCTGCAAGCTAACTTTAACTCCGCATTGGCGGTGTGTTCCATGGTCCCACTGGTGATCTGCACCTGCCTCACCTCCATCTTACACCAGAGGTAACGCTGAGATTTCTTCTGATCAACAACCTGACAAAATCCTTACATCAATGACTTTATGATGGACAAAATGGTGGACAGATTAATCGATGTGTATATTGGAGTACAAAATTTGTGTACAGCACAATGAAGAAGGCAAAATAAATCATTTTGAGATTTATACTCATAAGTAATTAGTTCAGGTTCATGCTCCTTCACTACTAATTAACCAAAAATGACCAAATAATTGGGTCATTAAACACACACACTTCCCCGCTTTCACTCACCAAGCCACGCCCACTCTCACAAGACTGTTTAAAACGACTTTCTTTTAAATTTTCACTCCACTGCTGATATCACCATGCAAATTTTTTGTTCCTGTTCATCACACACCGTCACCTGTGTTATTACCTTTTGCCTGAATTTTGGTCATCTGACCTGCCTCAGACTGTTTCCATGACAACCAGAGTTACAGCTACCACCGAGAAGTTGATTAATTTCCTATGACAGCATGTCCTGAAGTGTTTTATTATTCATATTAAAGAAACACATCATAGTTCTCAGTTTAGTTAACTTTAACGCTTTTTGAACATCTTCATAACAAGTATTTTATTATTATTATTATTATTATTATTATTATTATTATTATTATTATTGTTTTTCTTCACATGTTTCTAACATTTTCTAAGATGTAATGTCACACAGAGGGATGTTCAAAGTCTGGGATATATTTGTATAACACATTTATAACACATTTTTATGACGGATACCTCTCCAGAACTTTCTGTATGATGTTCTTGGTTTCAGTATGAGCACTTCCTGGAACAGGTGGATTTACACTGTGATCATGTGACTCTTTAATTGCACACAGATTCAATGACTCAATTAATTCACTTCCACAAGGAAGTCCAAATCCACTGTAATTATAATCCAAATTAAATCCGATTCTCTTCCATGTTGGAACAGCGAAATTTGGAAAAGTTTCCGTTCAAGACACTTCTTTTTTTTTTTCTTAAAAGGTCAGACTTTTAAGCAAAAATCCTTTTCTTTATCCTCAACTTATTTTTCTGAATGATGAGACAAAATACATTTGTGGTCATATGATTGTTGACAATTACTGTACATGACCGAACAGGTGTATAGGTGTTCCTAATAAAGTGACCAGTATTGCAGTATGTCCCTTAAAATCTGGTCTTACTCTTTTTAACAGATTTTCTCAGAAGATAAGGATTCTGGCTAGCCTGGTGGCCATCTTGGTGGTGTTTTGTGTAACTGCCATCTTTGTTAAAATGGTTATTAATCCTGTGGCCTTCTTTGCACTTACTATGATAAAGATAATTATTATTAATGGTGAGTCCTAGAGGTACACACACACAAACACACACACACACACACACACACAAACACACAGACACTTTTACTGAGTTAACACATGGGCTTACACATTGGCCTAAAAAGATCCCAAAATTAGTCAGTTTGTGTATGTGTGTGTGTGTGTGTGTGTGTGTTAGCATTTGGAGCTATACTCCAGGGCAGTCTCAATGGCATGGCTGGTGTGTTACCTGATGGCTACACAACACCCATCTTGATCGGTCAGGGTCTGGCTGGAATCGTCGCTGCACTTGCTATGATCTTAGCCATCGCAAGTACGACTGAATGAAAACAAGCATTGCAAATAAAATCAACAAATCTACAGCACATGATTTTCTCCCATGTCCCATGTCATATGACATTTTCTTCCACAGGTAGTTCTGATCTAATGGACTGCACTTTAGGCTACTTTATCACAGCCTGCATCGTTATCGGCTTCACCATTGTGTCCTACATAATCCTCCAAAATCTGGTCAGTATAAAAATCCATAATCTGGAAAATCTTATGACATTTTACAGACTTACAGACCTGATCTTACAGACCAGGAAAATCACATCATGTATCTTCCTCCTTCCTGCAGAAATTTTACCGATACTACCTTGAGAAAAACCAGAAGGATCAAGCATTACAAAGGCAACTGATTAGAAATGGTAGGAATCATTTTGTATTTGATTTGACTCAGTTCAGAATCATTTGGATTCTTTAGAAATGAATCTGATTCATGGAATCGAATCGAATTTCTGAATATTTTGAATCCTCTTTAGGAGACAGCAGTAGAGGGATGAGCACGACTCCGAAATTTTGGACCATCTTTAAGAAGGTAAAGCTCTCAAAACTCTTTACAGC
This sequence comes from Hemibagrus guttatus, assembly GCA_033459395.1. Lineage (NCBI taxonomy): Eukaryota > Metazoa > Chordata > Actinopteri > Siluriformes > Bagridae > Hemibagrus > Hemibagrus guttatus. Next base: position 22,504,969 of record JAUCMX010000010.1, read on the forward strand.
TTTTTTATTAGTATTAGCAATTCTTAGTAGATTTATTAGTGGGGGTAACAGGATATAGGTTTTATACCTGTAAATCAATTTGATCTTGGGTTATTCTGTTTATTCTCAGAGAGTAAAATGGCTGAAGATTAGAGTTCATTACTAAGCCACACGAGAAATAAAACACTTTGCTGTTATAGGAAAATAATCAATGACAGGTTGGTTGATAAAGCAGATATTAGCCCCACCAGGAAGTTGATTATTTCCCTGTAACATCATGTCCCACACTATTTTTATTCCTTTATACCACAGCTAGAAATACATATTTTTACATATTCTTACTTAATTAACAACACATCATACTTTATTATTATTTATTTATAGTTATCTACAATGTTATGGAACCTCCCAGTTATCGCTCATGTAATTGCAGCTATAATCGGCCATTCTGCCAAGAGGATCTTTTTGTTTTCTCTCTCTCTTGAATTTAATATAAACTTAATCGATAAGCAGACCTTGTCTTGTTACTAAGAAATCTCAAAGCACACTCTGTCTTTACTGAGTGTTACAAAAACACTGACACTGGAGACGCCTTCCATCTCCTTTCAGAAATCTTCACCGTATCTCTGATTGCATGCCTTACTGTATATGACAATGTCTTTTAAGCCATTTATTATCAGGCCATTTATTATGTTACTGTAGAAATGGTAAATAATTACTATTATATTGTTGTCATGGTTACATTCAAACATTTCCTGACGTAACCTGGCAGCAAAATAGGAACTTGGCTTCCCAGTGTGTCGCTAATAACATCCGTGCCGATATTAAATACAACCGCATGATTGCGTTTGCAGTACTGATTTTATTCAACAGTTTTTAGTAAACAAGAACTTCATATGGAGTAGCTGACATTTCTGAAACAATGTGGTGAAATAATTTCTTTAGCTTTGCTCCGCTTTGCGGAAATGGGCCCCGAAGTAGCTAGCGGATCGGCTAGCTAGAGGATCGGCTAGCTGGCTCACGTTGATCTAAAATCGGGGTTCCTTTTTCCTACATCTGACGAACTTTTATATTTTAAGTCAAATATAATATTCATGAAAAGTGTATCTTTTGGAAGATGAATATGTCGCTAACTTTGATTAACTCTGTAGATCCGGGTGATAGCGCTATCTGTGTGCTGTACCTTCGCCATCACCCTCTCCATTTTTCCTGCCGTCGCCGCTGACGTCAAATCCACTGTTGCTAATGGAGGTTTTTCCGGTAAGCTGAAATGTGTGTGTGTGTGTGAATATTTTTAAAAATTAACCTGAACAATTAATTATGTTACAGTAATGCTCATACACTGATAGGCGCTCACACACGTGCTGCCACACATGCGCTCTCAGGCTCACACGTGCTCTCACAACATGCTCACACTCGGTAAAGATGGAACTCCGACATGGGAAAGTCACCAGAAAAGAACAAATAAAACACTTGGGGATATGCTGTTATGAGGACACGAACTAACAGTAATGGCAAATTAAAGCCACCGATCATACCGTATACTGTCTTAATCATAATCTGGAGTTGTTATGGTTATTAGGATGTTTCTGGAACATAGCACCATGTTTTTTTTCTACCTTCAGTATTGTGGTATAAAATATAAAAGCTGTATTATTATAAACAGCATTTGATTATTGTTTATGCTTCTCTCATCAGGCCAATATTTCATTCCTGCGTGGTGTTTCCTGTCCTTTAATATGTTTGACCTCGTGGGACGGAGCCTGACCTATGGGTGTAAATGGGTAATACAGACAGACAGACACACACACACACACACACACAATTATTGTTGCAAAAAATAAATATACCCCAGGGAATATTTTTGTCCATTTAATTTAATAGACAAAAATGATTCAAAATAATGGCTACAGACAATGAAACAACCAGATACTTAAGTCATCAGCAGATTTTCTCTTTAATTGAATGGGTTTGTGAATATGAAATACGTCTTTGCTTATTTCTCAGCCATGGAAGGACAGCAAACTGTTGCTATTACTAGTGTTAGTACGTCTGATCTTCGTGCCTCTCTTCATGCTGTGTAACGTCCAGCCTCGCTCCTCGTTCGTCGTCTTCTCTTCTGATATCTGGTTCATCGTCTTCATCATACTCTTCGCTTTCTCCAGCGGCTACCTGACCAGCCTTTGCATGTGTTTGTACCCCAAGTGAGTCCAAATCTTACCGCTTTTACACTATATAGGCAAAGGTTTGCGTACCCCTGACCATTATACATGTACGTAGATGGTGTGATTCTTCCAAAAAATGTTAGAAGCACACAGTTGTATAGAATGAGGCATTACAGTTTCTCTTCACTGGAACCTGAAGAGGAGGCTCGAACCTGTTTGTTCCAGCATGACACAAAGTGCACAAAGCACAGCGCTCCATAAAGACATGGTGTGGCGATGAAGGTTGAAGTGGAAGAACTCGAGTGTCCTGCACAGAGCCTTGACTCTGTCTCAACCCCACTGAACACCTTTAGGATGAACTGGAACACCGACTGAACTCCAGGCCTCCTCACTTTACCTTACACAATCTAGTAGAAAGCCTTCTCAGAAGAACAGCGGCTGTATTAGTATAAATATTCGAAATCACAATACCATTTTTCTTTTCTGTGTCTTCAGGTTAGTGGACGCCCACGAGACAGAGACGGCCGGAACCATCATGACCTTCTTCATGGCTCTCGGTCTCGCCTTGGGCGCGAGCTTTTCCTTCTTGTTCCGACGGGTCATTTGAGGTCAACGTTTCATCTCACGGGATGTTTAAAAGACCTCAAGTCATTTAATGAAGAATTATTTCATCGGTTTAAGATCAGTTTAATCCGTGACAAAGTGCTTGAACCTAAATATCTTGAATTTTGAAAATTGAACTATTAAAATAATAGTATTCGTATATTTTTTAGTAAACACTACACCTTATAATAATATACTGTATTATTATTAACACACAGTTTATATTATACATAATTCTGTTAAATGTTATCATTTGCATAATATACTCGGAGTGTATTATTTTAAAATTTAATTCTTTTTTTTTTTTTTTTTTTTAATTTTCATTACAAATTATATTCCTGACAACAACTTGTTTAGAAAGTTGAAATATTTACCTGAATTTTAGAGTTTGTTAGTACTCGGATGATCTCTGTTTTTGCTTTAACAACAGTGTAAACTGACACAGGCTCCAACAAACGTAGGCTTCGATACAAGAGATATTAGGAAAATCGGGCCTTTTGTACAAAGCAGTTAAACCGGTAAATATTCTAAACTGGCTACAGATTGAACTGGGAGCTCAAAATAGTGTGGAATCTTGATTATGTATTCAAAATATTATACCTTCTTTAGCAAATCAGGTGGTCATGGGTTCAAGCATCAGTACTGCCAAGCTGCTGCTTCCTAGCAAGCTGAGATATGTCACGAAAGCATTTTATGTGGATGTGACAAAATTTATATATACGCATATATCAAATAAAATCATTTTTCCCCTCTATAAACGATTTGTATAAAAATTCATCTTCTGTCCATTTCTCTTTAGTTGCACATCTGACCTAGAGGATGATACAGTCTTTTCTTTCAGCTTTTTTCCTATCTATTTGTGTTTCCATAATAAGGCCTTAACATTTTCAAATAAAACACTCACATCTTGACTCATTTTCTTTATTAGAATTGCTGTTATGGTCAAGCGTTCCAGTCAGGGGTTGTTTGGAGCCACACCTGTATGACTTCACGGGAAAAATGAGCCGGGAGCCAAATATGTGCAGTGCTGCTACAGGGTGTGTTGTGTTTAAATGAGAACGTCTATTTTTATTTTTATTTTTTTTTTAAATAATAAATATAGCATCAGCCCACAAAATGAAACTTTCCAGACTAGAAAAATATGCACAAGGAGGAAAGAAAATGTGGTCCAGCGATCAGTATCATCACTGTTGGGAAGCGGCGTAATGGTTCAGTTCAGTTAAAGATGTTAATGGGTCTGAGTTTGAGAAGTTCCGTCTGTTCTTTAGCAGGAAAATCAGTTACCAGAAATGATCAAATTGCGTAGAATTACACTGATGCTTGTACTGCTCAAAACCTCATGGGTACACAAATGAACTTGACCATATAGTACACAATTACAGAAGGGAAATGATTTAATGTAACCCACATGAGGATGAGGTTCATCTCGAAGGTTTCTTACTCATATCGTCTCAGGGAGTTTTTCCCTCACCACCGTCACCCTCCAGCTTACTCATTAGGGATAAACATAAATGTGCATTTAAAACCTTTATAGTCCTGTCAAGCTACTTGTGACTAGCGTTATACAAATGAATTGAATTAAGGAATAAACATCAGGTGTAGCATTATAGGAAATTTTGTGGGACATGCAGTTTTCTGTATGCAGATATTTCATATTTATTAAAGGGAGAGAGAGAGAGAGAGAGAGAGAGAGAGAGAGAGAGAGAGAGAGAGAGAGAGAGAGAGAGAGAGAGAGGTGATGGAATGATTGTTTATATTTCCAAAAGTTTTGGGACGTTTGCCTTTACATGCACATGAACTTTAATGACATGAAAACCCATTTCATGAAGCTCTCTCCACACTGTTCTGGAGCTAATCTGAAGGCCACACAAATTTTGGAGGTCTGTAGCTATTGACTCTGCCGAAAGTTGGCGACTTCTGTGCGCCGTGTGCCTCAGCATGTGCTGACCCCGCTCTGTGATTTTACATGGCCTACACTTCATTGTTGAGTTGCTGTTGTTCCCAATTGCTTCCACTTGGTTATAATACCACTAACTCTTGACCGTGGAATGTTGAGTAGTGAGGAAATTTCAGGAATGGACTCCTTGTACATGTGGCAACCGATCACGGACCCACGCTTGAACTCACTGAGCTCCTGAGAGCGACCCATTCTTTCACAAATGTGTGTAGAAGCAGCCTGCATGTCTAGGTGCTTGATTTTATACACCTGTGGCCATGGTAGCGATTGAAACACCTGAATTCAATGATTTGGAGCGGTGTCCCAAAACTTTTGCCAACATAGTGTACGTTGTATAACACAAATACGACTTTTTTTTTTTTTTTTTTTTTTAAGTGTGCTTTTCTAGGAAAATAGTTTACTTCCTTCGGCCACATTGTTACTTAAATCAACACTTTTTGACCAATCAGGTTCAAGAGTTTTTTTTTTTTTTGTTTTTTTTTTTAAAAGATAGTGGCTTCACATATAGAAAACTTTATGACACAAATCTGTTTAAAACGAACCAGAAGGTAAGCCAGCTGCAGGTGATCTCAGTGCTTTCGTTGTTCACAATACAACTAGACTGGACTTAGAAAGCGGGCCATCTTTGTTTATTTACCGTTGCTGTGGCCTCAGACACTGAGGTCTTAAGGAGTTGTGGTGTGAACAACACACACCCTATCACAGCTGTTGATATTCTCCTCATTTTTTCCTGTATACTCCTGCTGTAACTTTACACTGTTTTGAGGCACCATTCTGTTGTAACCTCCATCCCTCCTTTTCATTTTTTTTGCAAAAACAAAAGAAAATCTTTGACATTCTCATGTCTTGAGGATCGTTGACGTCGGTTAAACACAATAATTAGCACAGTCTCCTCCCGAGACCACACAACCCCATGACCAGATGTTTTGTATTCAACTCTCTTAAAAGAGATTCTGACTAATCCCACCAGCTCCCACAGTCACCTCTGTTTGTACCAGATTCTGACCATCATCTTTAGAGGAACAAACTCCGTAAATGGTACTACACTGCCCCCTGCTGATTAAATGAAACACACACACACACACACACACACACACACACACACACACACACACACACACACACACACACACACACAGGAGACAGCAGGGAAGCTACACTCTCACAATGAATAGCAAGTTTTATTGATCAACGAACTAAATATGTGACAAATGCTTCACCAGGGAGACGACAATCAGACCAGAAAGTGTAAAAAATAAATATCACCCATTCAAACAAATCCTACAGCTCCAAATGAAACTAGTGGCTGGCTTAAGTGGATTAATACATCAGTGGTAGAATCTAGCAAAGAACGATGAAGCAGATGTTCCCCCTTTATACAGAACCTGTTAGTAGATCTTACCATTTAATCAAGACGTGTACAAACTGTACATAATGTGCTTTGGAACACTATCAGGAGGACAGTGCCATAACCAAAGTGTACACACACGCACACACACACACACACACACACACACACACTTCATTCATATCAATTAACTAAAGATGACTATTTTTCCGTCCAAATGATTATTATTATTAATAATAAGACATTATGTACTTTGCAACTTAAACAATCAGTTGTATATATAATTTATATAAATAATAAAAAAAACAAAAAACAAAAAACAAAAAAAAAAATGGTGACATTAAAAAGCAAAAGCACAGCTAGTTACCGACATCCCCTTTAATACACAAGTGGTATCAAATACTTCAACCGTGTTAGATTTTCTTCAAGTGTTTACAAAAATACCCTCAGGCCTTTTTTTTCCCCCTCATTTTTTTTTTCCTCCATTAGAATCCCTCCATTATGACGTCATTACCCTAGAGTTCGAGCAGGAGGCGAAACTATCAGACCTTCACACGAGTTCAGGTTCAAGTGCATTACAAAGAACAGTCCTGTACAAACACGCTGCATTGTTTCCCGAACGCGTTCAAAGACGGACACAAATTTGCTTCAGTATCTCCAGCACATAGCTACAGCATCCAGACGGCGTGAGGAGAAGCAGGGGGAAAAAAAAAAAAAAAATAACAATTGTAATGAAGCTGCACAACATCTACAAGCGACAAAATATTTACACACGGCTAAGGCTCGGGATGTGCGTAGCTACAGCTTTCATAGGTTACCTTTGTGTCTACCAGTGAAAAAGCCTGGAAACGACAGGAACGCGCTAAATATTAAGCAGCATACCACAAAAAAAAAAAAAAAAAAAACAACAACCCAAAAGACATGTAAACATTGTGTAGTAAATAAAGAACACCTGAGACTGTTCAAAAGTTCCTCAAGTCACTGCGCTGAGATCGAACCATTTGCTATTATTTGCTGTATCCAGTTCTGCTTGCGGTATTGCGAGTTCCTGAAGTAAAGTAGGATTGAAAAGATGGTGGAGATTTCTGCTCAGAAACGTGAGAATTATAATATAATGAAGGAAAAGAAATCGGTGGAAAATAAGCGGAAAGCGGAAGTTCGTACCGAAGCGCCAAAGTAGTGAAAAAAAAAAAAAATGCAATAAATAAATAAATAATTTGAAGTGCTATGTTGTTATTTTGACTTGAAATTTGAAGTTCATGTCAATTTAATTTTATTATTTAAAAAAAACAACAAAAAAAAAAAAAAACAGCAAGTCTTTTTCCCTCTCATCTTAAACATACCACATTTTTATTATGTTTTTATTATTTTTTATTTAACCGGTTCAATTCGATTTAATTTCATTTTCTTATGATTTTCACTTAATTCACTCCGACATCAACCTTAATAACATAATATTTAACTGAATATCGCATCATTTCTGCTTAATAACAGCTCATTATTTCAACTTGTTTTGACTTAATATCTTATTATTACTCGGTAATCGATATTATGCTACTTCAGCATTATTTCTTTATTTTGACTCGATTTATTTTTTGACATTATTTCCGGAGAGGTCTTCAGAGATTATTTTAACTTAAAAATAACTAGTTAAGTCGAAATAATAAGATATTAACACAGTCAAATGTTATTATAAGAATTTACAAAGAGTATCGAATTAGTTTGACTTAATATTTCCTTATTTTGACTTCATATCTCATTATTTTGACACTCTCTCATTATCCTAATTTAATATTAAACACCCCACAATCTAGCAAACCTTTTTTTTTTTAACTAAGTACATTAGCTTACAGTTTTTATTCCATATTTTGTTCCTTAGACAGTAAATCAACCAGACATTGATCACTATGAGCGTGAAAATTCTACAGAATTTAATAGAAGCTAAATAATATCATAATAATGAGATAATCACTCCAAAATATAGTTATTTAAATCAAAATATTGAGATATTAAGCTAAAATAACAATAACAAACACTGATTTCAATTAACAAAATATTTTTGAATATAAAAAGCCAAAATAATGACATAGCACTACATGGTTTTTTTTTGGAAAATATTTTTTTTTTTATGTTTGGAACAGCTTTTTGTTTGGTTCAAAAGTTTAAAAGGTTTAGGAATTAAAACTCCCATAATGCACTTAGCCAAATATTTTTTTGGCATTGCATTACCAAACTGGAGTTTTTCCATCTTTGATTTATTAGATGACCGCTGGATCTCTGAGCCTAGGTGTGTATCTACTGGTGTGAAAAGACGAATTTTGTTAGTTAGGTTTTTTTTGTTTTTTTTTTTAAAGAAATTTTTCATTCATAACCCACATTTTTGGAGAATTCTCATCAGATTTCTTCTGTTTCTTTGAAATTCTACCTCCATCATACACGTGCATAGGAATCAAAATATGGCTAATAAATAAACCACCGTCTCCATTTCATCTAAAATAAATTCAGAAAATTTAAGAATAAATTGGGAGATGATGTAAACCAGTGGTATTTTCAGTGAAATCCAGTTTGTTTGCGATTCTCCAGTTTTCCCAGCCAATTAGATGTTAAAGATGCTGAGATTCTTCACTTTAATACATGCGATAATAATAACAACAACAACAACAAGAGAGAACTCTAGTTCTGAAGGAAATAAACAAGAAATAAATAAAACCAAAAATGAACAGCGTGTGAGATTTTCCGGGTCATTTTGGAACTGCAGATCTTCAACTCTGTACCAAAATCCGAACAGCTCAACATGACTGAGTGTGTTTTGTTTTTTTTTTCCCCTCATTTTTTTTCTTTTAAAGACTATACAAACACATCTATTAAGGTAGTTAAGGTGAAATCCAAATTAAAATTTAAGGAGGAAAAAAAAATAAAAAAAATAAATAAATAAATAAATAAAACACCTCCAGATGCCCCCAGTGGATTCCTCTGCTGTAGGAACTTTCAGATATTTTGGCTCCAACTCTGAAGATGCGAGATCACAAACACGCCAATCTTAAGCAAGATTTAAAAAAAAAAAAAAATTAAATAATAAAAAAAAAAAAAAAACAACAGTATGAGCTCAGCATTATAAAGTTCTATCTGGGATTGGGGTGAAATATCAACAATACGAAAAACGAGTTCTCTTGTAGTGTTTGTCATTTTTTTTTCCCCCTGTGATCTAAGAATAAAGAAAAAATAAGAAAACTCCAGGAAAACTTTTCGAAGGTTTTCTAAGCGAGTCATCATCCAGGATGAACGCAGCACAACGGGCAGCTGTGGACAATCCGTATTCATCTTCTGTTAACAGAAGCGATCACTTTCCTTTACGTAGACTCTGTATGTTAACGTGAAAGCACATTTTAGTAAAACGTTCTGAAACATTAGAAGGTTAATTATGTAGCTTAACGGCAGGTTAGAATTAGAGTTCAATAGAAATGAAAACGACGTTTAGGTGTGATGTGTTTAATACAGAACTCGTCAGGGTAACTGGGGCTGAAGAAAAATCAACATCCCAGCTAGCATGGTGTCAGAGTGTGACTATTGTATGGATTTTTTTTTTTATTTTTTTTTTACAATATTTCCTCCCCATTCTCCAATTCCAACCCGCCCATTCTCCAATTCCAACCCGCCCATTCTCCAATTCCAACCCACTACTTAACTCTCTCACAAGAAGCGAACAGCTTTGTCAGAGAAACAGACATGGGGATGTGTTTTTCTAGAAAAATAAGCAACTTTGAGATGGTTAACTGGAACCATCCTAGTGTTGAATCGTTTCCTACAAGAGCAAGTTTTTTTTTTCTTTACTTATCGATATTATTGGTTTGTTTACTCAGGCGCCGTTAGACAAGAGCTTTACTCACTTTGATGGCATCTCCCCCAGATAGAACTTTATACACTAATAAAACATCAATCGACGATGTGACGGATTTTATTGACTGCTGAAGTTTTCGGGTGAGGAGGCTGACCTTGTCTCCGAGCTCTTCTCTATTGCACATGTGCTTTGGAATGATGTTAAATCAGTTCTCTTAGGTAAAGAAAGACAGACGGAGCAAGCAATCCCACTTCGGGAGCAACTAATTCTATAAACTATGATGATGAAGCTACGATGATGAAGTTTAGTGTTGCGTGAGATCAAGTCCTAGAGAGAGTCGAGTGACTGCAGTAAAATTTCCACAGACCGGACCTCTCTTCTGGAGATGATGAGTGGACATTTTTTTTTTTTTTATTATTATTTTTTTCCCAGGGTGGATTTTCCAAGTGTTGCGGTTGTCTCTGGAAATCCTTTGTGAACGTTGACCACTTACAAGTTACTGTAGCAGATCTACAGCTTTTTTTTTTTGGCTGGATTTCCATTCAGCTGCACTGGCAGGCTTTTTTTTCTCCTCAAGGAGAGTTTGAATTCAATAAATAAAAAGCAAAAAAAAAAAAAAAAAAAAAATATCATAAATACACTTTCCTTGATAGAAGAAACACATTTTTTGATCACACACAATTTACTGATTTTTTTACGACCAGTTTTGGTGCAACACAAATTCCGAGCATCGACTTGCGTGTAGTCCAGAACAGACATCAGGAATAATGTGTGTAATGCGTGTGGTGCGTGATGGATGCTCAGTATGTGCGGTTTGTGCTAGATGTTGCGGTTTGATTTGATTGCAGTGTTTTTGGCAGAAGGAGCTGTGAACATTAAAGCGACAAACTCCTCAGGAACCTACACACTTAGCTCTGCTCATGATGGAGATGACACACAGCTTGCACGAACATGTGGAAAGCTTAAGCATGGATCTCTGGTCCACGGTCAGTCCCCAACACACGCCATCCGTCTCTCTCTCCCTCTCTCTCTCCATCAGTGTTGGCATTAGTGGCGGACCTCATTGGCGATGAGGCTGTCTTCCCCAGATTGGAAGTCGGCCTCATTCAGGCTGTTGCCTCCGTTGATCATCTCCTCGTCCTGCGAGGATCCCTGGCCGTCGTCCTCTCCGCTGCCTCCGCCTGTCTCATCGCCATTTGGATCCTGCAGGACTTGCGCAATGTACATCTGCTGCTGCAGGAAAGGAAGTGAAGAAAATTATTGAGTCAATCCTATATGCTAGGCAAAAGCTTGAATTACAAAAAAAACCCATCATTATTATTATTATTATTATTATTATTATTATTATTATTATTATTATTATTACTACTACTACTGCTACTACTACTACTACTACTACTACTACATAACAGCAATAGAACTATATGCACTATCAGTATTATACATATTTATAGCTTTGTCTTAATTATTATTTTACTTTTAACAGATTTTGATGCAAAGGGTTGAATAAACGAGCATGGAGGCAGGACAGGGGACTTGCCGGAGATTTATTGGAGGGCGAGGAGCGTGCTGGACGTCCGTTCTCCATACCGTCCACCTCGCTGTCCTTAGTGTCAATCTGAGAGTGAGAAAGGCAAGGAGAAAGAGAGGGGGGAAAAAAAAAAAAAAAAAAGAGGCCATGGGGATGAGTAGGTGCACTCCATCAGCGCTAGCCGCTCTACTCTAGGGCCAGCGAGGGCGTACCTTTAAGGGCGTAACTCGTACCTTGTAGTTGTGAGCGCTGAGATACTTGAAGTGGCCGAAGCAGACGTGCGATAGACAGACCACGATGGTGATGATGAGCACCACGAATGTGAACATGGATGTCGGAGTCACGAAACCTGTCCAGGGGGAACAATTTTAGGTATTGACCTATAAACATGCATATTTCACTCATAACACACACACACACACACACACACAAAGCTCCTCACCTGTGCGTACAGTGGAGAAGAACAGCAGCCAGAAGAGACAGAGGATGGGCGCGGCCACCACCTGATTGACGGCTCCGGAGTGGATCTTCTTGTCGAGTTTGGAGGGCAGGTAAGCATAGTACATATTGTAGCGATCCACTAAATGCTTTAACAGCATGTACATCAGGCCTGGGGTCAAACACACAACACATACAACATATTATTGACCATCAGACATTAACACAGGTTCAGATGAATGCCTTCGTTATTGATATGTTTTTGTTTCTATAGTAACAACACAGGAATTAAACACAGTAAACCGTCATTTTTGGAAATAAATTTGTCAAAAAATTGTCAGGAGACGCTTATTCAGCATTTCTTCAAGGATTCTTGAAGGATTCTCCAGTGCCTGAGCCTGAGCTCAGGCTTTTCCAGGGAGAGTGTTCTCTTTTTTGGTCTCGTTAGATTAAATGACAGCTGAGAAAGCAGAAGCTGCTCGTAGCTATGGACGGTGTTGTAAGGTGAAGAAAGTTTTTAAGAAATCATAAAATTCAGATTTTGGTTTTTTATTATTGACACCTTAACATCCATCCATCCAGTTTTTGTAACACTTATCCTACACAGAGAAACAGGGAACCTGGAGCCTATCCTAGGAGACCTGGGGTACAAGGCAAACCAACACACCATACATGCACACACACACACCATGCACATGCAACCCCCATTGCACATGTACACACACCCCCGATGCACAAGCTCACACACACACACACACACGGGCGCACACACGCATCCCGTGCACACACACACACACCATCCCCATGCAATAGCATACACACACACACCATGCTCACGCACGCACATACACACCAGACAATTTTTAGATACCAATCAGCCTACAACATGTCTTTCCTCTGAGGGAGGAAACTGGAGTTCTGAAGGAAACCCCTCAAGCACAGGAAGAACATGCACACTCCACACACACAGGGCGGAGTCAAGAAATCAAACCCTCAACTCCTTTCCCTGCCTTTTATATTAGAGATTTGCAAAACGTTGCACTCTACAGTACAGTAAAGCTCGTGATTTGCAGCTCGAGGACGGCGTTATAAGCTGGTGTGAGCTCTGTTTAACACTGCCGTCATCACTGTGGCACTGAAACATGTCAGCACAACCTGCTGCATCCTGTTTCAATGCAGAGCAAATCCTCAACAACCTGATGAGTCATACTGCTAACAGGAGGGGTGCGCGCGTGTGTGTGTGTGTGTGTGTGTGTGTGTGTGTGTGTGTGTAGAGAAATAGTCATACTGTCAACAGGGATGGGGAAAAAAGCTATTCCTTTCTGCCACCATCTCCTAATTTCTGTGAATGAATATTCACCATAGACAGGCTATATTTACACACACACACACACACACACACACACACACACACACACACACACCTAAACTGACTAAAGTGCCAATATTTATGCACACAGCTGGTCACCAGCAGGGGGTGCTCTCCAAACATGTAACAATGTTTTCATTCAACACAGTTTTTTTCCACCTTTACAGCTCTCCCCCAGAGAGAGACAGACCATGAGAGAAAGACAGACACAGTACACACACACAAAAAAAAGAGAGAGAGAGAGAGAGAGAGAGAATGACACACACACTCAAGATGCTGTTATTCACACATTAAGCAGCTCACCAGTAGATGAGCAGAGGCGTTCTCCAAACACACAATGTTTATTCACTCAACACTTTGTGTTCAACCATTTCAGTGCCAAGATCAGAAACTGAACAGAGGGTATGTCTGTGGTAAAACGGGGTAGGTCTGTGGTAAAACGGGGTAGGTCTGGGGTAAACCAGGTCATGTCTGTGTAAAACGGGGTAGGTCTGTGGTAAAATGGGGTAGGTCTGGGGTAAACCAGGTCATGTCTGTGTAAAACGGGGTAGGTCTGGGGTAAACCAGGTCATGTCTGTAAAAGACATGTCTTTTTTTGTTTTCTTTTACATGGGGTAAACTAGGGCGGGTCTCGGATAAAACAGGGCAGTGCTGGGGTAAACCAGGGTGGTGCAAAACAGGGTAGGCCTGGGGTACAAAAGTGGGTCTGAGGTAAAACAGGTCATGTCTGTGTAAAACAGGATAGGTCTGGGGTAAACCAGGGCAGGTCTCAGGTAAAACAGGGCAATGCTGGGGTGAAACATGGCAGGTCTGGGGTAAAACAGGGAGGTGCAGGGTAAAACAGGGTGGGCCTGTGGTAAAAGAGGGTGGGTCTGGGGTTTGAAAAGAAAACTCAAATGTCAGCAGTTCATGATTTGCTCAAGAGTTTTGTTCATTAGTCAGTTCCTTATGAGTGCCAGTTGTTTTATCCTCCATCATGCAATTTTTCTCTCATCCTCTCTCATTCTCTCTCATCCTCCTCCCCTTTCCTTACAATATCTTGGCTCTCTTCCTCAACTCTCGCCCTCCCTTCTCCTCTCTCGTTTATCTCAACCCTAATTTTTCCCATTTTAATGGACTGCTTTAATTCCCTCCCCTCATTCATGCTGTTTTTTTTTTTTGTGTGAATGGACTGCAGTGTTTGGGGGCGGGGCTAGACTTACCAAAGGGCACGATGATTGGGCAGGTGATGCTGTACGTCATGACGACGGTGAAGACGCACATCATCCAGGCGTATGCTGCACCGAACTGAAACTCATAAGCTTGGTGCTGCAAGGTCGTGTTTGAGACACACACACACACACACACACACACACACACACACACACACACACACATTAAATTTGTCTTTCCAGGCTTTCGAAAGTGGACTGCTTCATTTTTAAATAATTATTATTGTAAATAATGAGTTGTGTGCATAAGTTTGTAACCACATAGTTACTGAAGTGGAAAATGTTCCTTTATATAACAGTGTACAATCACACCATCACAGCTTAAACTTGAGAAAGACAGACAGAGAGATGGGCAGAGAGACAGGCAAAGGAAAGAGAGAGACAGACAGACCGAGAAAGAAAGGGGGGGGGCAGACAGACACACAAAGACAGGCAGAGAAACAGACAGACAGATAGAGACAGACGGGGGGGGCAAAGAAGAGAGAGACAGACAGAGTAAGCAAGAGAGAGAGGGGCAAAGGAAGGTGAGAGAAAGACAGACAGATAGAGGCATAGGAGAAGACAAAGCAAGAAAACGGGAGAGGGATAGACGGGGATATTAAAGGGAGGGGGGCATGCCCACCCACACACACACATGATGCTGCTATTCAAACATTAAGCAGCTGACCAGCAGGAGGCGTTCTCCAAACACACACAGAAAGACACGCAGAGAGGAAGAGAGTGAGAGAGACAGAGAGACAGGCAGGCCGACCAAGTGAGAGACAAAAGATATTGTCATGCTGCAAAAATTGTGTGGGGGGGGAAAAGTGCGACAGAGAGAGAGAGAGAGAGAGAGAGAGAGAGAGAGAGAGAGAGAGAGAGAGAGAGAGAGAGAGAGAGGGAGGGAGAAAAATGCAGCTAGTCATGCTTCAAAAATGTGTGTGTGCGTCCCGTATGTTATACCCGTTTGACGTTTCGTCTCTCAGCAGCAGATCGAGCCAGGCACAGACGGATCATGTACATCAAAAGACCCGGAATGCGAAGAAGATCCATGGCGTTTCCGATGAACGCAGACGCTATCACATAGTTCACGAAAAACGCTCCGTTATCGGGGAGGAAGACGCACCTGCGATACAGGACACACAAACACTCATGTTCTGAAGCACACTGAAGAGATTTTATTTTTAAATTTCATTTCAATCTTTTCTTATCCTAAACACCTAAAGAATGAATAAAGAGACACAGTGTAGTGCAGAAATGTGCAGACCATTAGGGCAAAATGCAATGACAACATTTAGAGGTGTGCTGCTACAGGAAAATAATCAACAGGATTAGGAATAGGTGATGAAGCAGAGCTACGGTTATAACATTGTGTTTTTTTCCTCTTTTACCACAGCAGTTTGTTACACTAAACTACAAAAACAATTACATTTTTTTTAAAGAGTTATTAAAATGACAAAACATTAAAAAATCATTTATAGTGACATTTAATGTTGAGGAACACCCATGACAACAACTTCCTGTTATTCACATTACAGCACCTACACTATATTGGCAAAAGTTTTGGGACACCCCTCCAAATCATTGAATCCAGGTGTTGTTTCTCAGGGGTTGGGCTCGGCCCCTTAGTTCCAGTGAAAGGGACTCGTAATGCTTCAGCATACCAAGACATTCTGGACAATTTCATGCTCCCAACTTTGTGGGAACAGTTTGGGGATGACCCCTTCCTGTTCCAACATGACTGCACACCAGTGCACAACGCAAGCTCCATAAAGACATGGATGAGTGAGTCTGGTGTGGAGGAAGTTGACTGGCCTGCACAGAGTCCTGACCTCAACCCCATAGAACACCTTTGGAATGAATTAGAGTGGAGACTGCGAGCCAGACCTTCTCGTCCAACATCAGTGCCTGACCTCACGAATGCGCTTCTAGAGGAATGGTCAAAAATTCCCTAAACCTTGTGGAAAGCCTTCCCAGAACAGTTGAAGCTGTTATAGCTGCAAAGGGCAGGGCAACTCCATATTACATTCATGTGCATGTAAAGGCAGACATCCCAAAACTTTTGCCAATATAGTGTATACCTAACCTTTGCTTTCTCTTGAAGTTAATGAAAGAAAAAAGCACAGCTTGTCATGTTACTGAGAGGTACATGTTACTCTGTCCTGAAGGTTAAAGCTTCATCTCTGTCTGTGACAAAAGCCAGAGACTCCTTCCATAAATGTTAAAACATGTCCTTACAGTAAAGCTGACTGCATCAATATTCATAAATTAACCTGTCCTATAGAAATGACATCCTGTGATTTGCAGCTGCACTACTGTCAGATCTGCTGCTCCAGAAAATTCATCAACACTCTCCGGCCAATCAGAATCACTTACACATCGGTTAATTGAACAGAATTATGTTTAAAGTTAACAATTAAAATTGTAAGGGGGCACGGTGGCTTAGTGGTTAGCACGTTTGCCTCACACCTCCAGGGTTGGGGGTTCGATTCCCGCCTCCGCCATGTGTGTGTGGAGTTTGCATGTTCTCCCGGTGCCTCGGGGGTTTCCTCCGGGAAAGACATGCATGGTAGGTTGATTGGCATCTCTAAATTGTCCGTAGTGTGTGTGATTGCGTGAGTGAATGAGAGTGTGTGTGTGCCCTGCGATGGGTTGGCACTCCGTCCAGGGTGTATCCTGCCTTGATGCCCTATGACGCCTGAGATAGGCACAGGCTCCCCGTGACCCGAGTGTAGTTCGGATAAGCGGCAGACAGTGAATGAATTAAAATTGTAGCTTCTTTTCTGGATTAAAGGAAATTCCACACAAACATTTGGACTCTATTGTGTAAATGATGGAACAAATACATTTTTATTTACAAAAAGTATCCCAAAGATCTCAACCAAGTCAGCAAATGAAACCAACCAACAAAACATAGGAAAGTTTTAGAAATCATTTTACTTACTCAAACCGGACAGCAGCAACAGCTAGGAACTGCGTGTCAAAAAGCCAACGGAAAAACACATCCAGACTGTGGAGAATAAAGCCAGGATTACATTTCTGGAATTTTCCTTATTGATGGAACTCATATGATGCTTGAAAAAAAAAAAAAGACAGCTGTTTACATTTGCATTAAATGAATAACAATTAAAAAAAAAAAAAAAAAAAAAAAAGAAAACGGCAGACTTGATTTAGTGTCTTCATCACGAAGAAGAAGAGAAGCCCCAAGAAGCCATTTGGTGAAGTGTTCTCAGGTCAGATGGATGAGCTCTTTAAGGAGCCTAACGCTTACTAATTTTAGCTCGGTCTGACTTGCTATATTGTAGTAACTAGAAAGCAAGTTAAATCTTCCATCGTTAACCAGGTTGGTATTCAAATTAATGCCTACATTACTGAAATTTAATCTGATACAATAACTATTTAAATAATTTAATCTGTCATTTAATTACAAACACCGCTAAACCACACCACAAAATGTGATTTCCATAATCAACTCAAGCAGTTTGCCTATACAAGTGGATTCACAGACCCCAGCGATTAGCTTTCAATCTTCTGTGGCTGAGTACTGTTTGTGTTTCTGCATTTTTGTCTTTATCAGAAAGCTAACACTTTACCTGCTGAGGCCCAGAGATGGCAGCAGAAGGACCATGAAGATGAGAAACGTGTAGCATTTGTGCATGGTGGTCCGGTTTTCTCCCGATCTACAAGAGCATACAAAGCAGAAAGTTTTTAGTATCTTCAGCCTTAAAATTCTCACATGAAACCTTGTCTAAGTGTGCTGAATTGTCTCAAGTAAAAGGGCATTTAAATATAAAAATCAAGTTAAATTTGAAGTACAGGTTCAGGTCATTTTGCTTTAGCGCCTAGCAACCGCAACTTTGTTAGCTCAAAGTAATTCTACTTTGTCATCTTAAAAAAGAAATGGAAAGGAATGTAGTTTTTACTTCAAATTAATTTAACTCGAAGTAATAAAACTGCTTTAAATAATACGTTATTTGTTACTTTAAAGTTATTGCACATTGTTATGTTAAAAAGCCGTTTATTATTTGAAAGAAGTCATTTGTTTTACTTCATTACTTTAAAGGACATTTTGCTTTGCTACGTCAAATTAATTGCATCTTACTTTAAATTGGATTGTACTTTAGATGAAATGTTCTGTTACTTTCAAGTAACTACACTTTGTGTAAAAAAGATAAATAAATAAATAAAATAATCTGTTATACATAGTCAATGGAATTTCTGACTTCAAAATGAATTGTACTTTATAAATTGTAAAGTTGTTCATTCATGTACATTGTTAAATAAAAAGACTCATGTTGAAGTAGTGGTCCTTTCCTATATAATAAAAATTTATATATTTGCACTTCATTACCTCAAAGTAAATTTACTTTGTTACTTCAAATTAACTGTATGTTATATGTCGAATGAGTTACTTTTTGATTTGAGAAAGTACATTTACTTAAGTATGTTTTTAAAGCAGCAAAATAAAATTGTTAGCTCAAAGTTCACTAATTTGTGTGTACTTTCTTACTTTAAAATGAATTTTGCTTTGTTACACCAAAGAAATTGTACTAGATTTTTTTAGACTTTTAAGAGAAAAGTTCAAACATTCTTATAACAAATGACAAATAATTTGTAATTACTGTTATTATTATTATTATTATTTTTTTGTAGTAACAAAACGATTGTGCTTTATTATCTTCAAGTAATTTTGCTGTTATCTGAAAGTAATTGTATTTTTATTACTTCAAAAAACCTTTCATATTTTACAAAAGTAACAACGTAATTTTGATTATAACAAAGCAAAATTTCTTTTTTTGGTAAGAAAGTAATTACAACTCTATAATTTAAATGAATTATTTGTATTTTTATTACTTCAAAAACATTTCATATTTTCCAAAATTATTTTAATGGTTACTTCAAATTAAAAAAAATAATAATAATTTAGCTTTGTTATCTCAAAGTAATTGTAATTCATTACTTCGGAGTAAAGTTCAAATATTTCTATAAAACAAAGTACAAACAATTTGTAATTAGTAAAAGCATCATTGTGTTATCTTAAAGTAATTTTGCTTTGTTATCTCAAATAATTAATTACTTCATAGTACTGGTATATATTTGTTAGTGCTTATATTTACTGATTATTTACATTATTACCGTTTTCCTCTTTTATTTGAAACATCTCCGACAAAAATTCTCTCGTGCTTTTTAATCTGCAGTGATGTCCTACCAGCGGTCTCCAATTTGACAATTTTTGTGTGTAACTTTCTTTCCAGTACATAAACACTTTACATTATCCCTACACAATGTCTGCATTCAGCTGACACTGTAAAAACCTGATACTGAAATCTGTCCTTGCAGCTCTGGAGTCTTGTGCAATCTTGTGACACACACTGTTGAAAGAAATGCTGAACTTACGCAACGCTGTCGTGACTCTCGCCACTGTGTGTGTACATATAGAGTCAGAATCAAGCTGTACATCAGTACAGTGCAAAGATTTATATCTACACTAGCAAAACTTTCTGAAATATAGGTGAATAGTTCTTGTTATATGATTAAGATGACACAAATACAAGAAAATGAACGATATTTCTAGACATTTCACTAGAAATATCTACAAACCCGATTCCAAAAAAGTTGGGACACTGTACAAATTGTGAATAAAAAAGGAATGCAATAATTTAAAAAATCTCATAAACTTGTATTTTATTCACAATAGAATATAGATAACTTTCAAATGTTGAAAGTGAGACATTTTGAAATGTCATGCCAAATATTGGCTCATTTTGGATTTCATGAGAGCTACACATTCCAAAAAAGTTGGGACAGGTAGCAATAAGAGGCTGGAAAAGTTAAAAAAAGTTAAATGTACATATAAGGAACAGCTGGAGGACCAATTTGCAACTTATTAGGTCAATTGGCAATATGATTGGGTATAAAAAGAGCCTCTCAGAGTGGCAGTGTCTCTCAGAAGTCAAGATGGGCAGAGGATCACCAATTCCCCCAATGCTGCGGCGAAAAATAGTGGAGCAATATCAGAAAGAAGTTTCTCAGAGAAAAATGGCAAAGAGTTTGAAGTTATCATCATCTACAGTGCATAATATCATCCAAAGATTCAGAGAATCTGGAACAATCTCTGTGCGTAAGGGTCAAGGCCGGAAAACCATACTGGATGCCCGTGATCTTCGGGCCCTTAGACGGCACTGCATCACATACAGGAATGCTACTGTAATGGAAATCACAACATGGGCTCAGGAATACTTCCAGAAAACATTGTCGGTGAACACAATCCACCGTGCCATTCGCCGTTGCCGGCTAAAACTCTATAGGTCAAAAAAAGAAGCCATATCTAAACATGATCCAGAAGCGCAGGCGTTTTCTCTGGGCCAAGGCTCATTTAAAATGGACTGTGGCAAAGTGGAAAACTGTTCTGTGGTCAGGACGAATCAAAATTTGAAGTTCTTTTTGGAAAACTGGGATGCCATGTCATCTGGACTAAAGAGGACAAGGACAACCCAAGTTGTTATCAGCGCTCAGTTCAGAAGCCTGCATCTCTGATGGTATGGGGTTGCATGAGTGCGTGTGGCATGGGCAGCTTACACATCTGGAAAGGCACCATCAATGCTGAAAGGTATATCCAAGTTCTAGAACAACATATGCTCCCATCCAGACGTCGTCTCTTTCAGGGAAGACCTTGCATTTTCCAACATGACAATGCCAGACCACATACTGCATCAATTACAACATCATGGCTGCGTAGAAGAAGGATCCGGGTACTGAAATGGCCAGCCTGCAGTCCGGATCTTTCACCCATAGAAAACATTTGGCGCATCATAAAGAGGAAGATGCGACAAAGAAGACCTAAGACAGTTGAGCAACTAGAAGCCTGTATTAGACAAGAATGGGACAACATTCCTATTCCTAAACTTCAGCAACTTGTCTCCTCAGTCCCCAGACGTTTGCAGACTGTTATAAAAAGAAGAGGGGATGCCACACAGTGGGAAACATGGCTTTGTCCCAACTTTTTTGAGATGTGTTGATGCCATGAAATTTAAAATCAACTTTTTTTTCCCTTAAAATGATCCATTTTCTCAGTTTAAACATTTGATATGTCATCTATGTTGTATTCTGAATAAAATATTGAAATTTGAAACTTCCACATCATTGCATTCTGTTTTTATTCACAATTTGTACAGTGTCCCAACTTTTTTGGGATCGGGTTTGTAAAATAAGCTTATTAAGTTCTTGAAATAAGCACTATAAAAAGAAATCAAATTTAAGCATGAAATTAGTCAAATATACATGACGTCTGCCAAATTTGATGATTGGACAAAATTTGTAAGAGGAGAAGCGGATTTCTAACTAGGTGGACCCAGTGAATCTAGAGATGCTTCAAAGTTTTGGACATACAGCTACAGCTGAAAAAACAGAAAAAGGTTTTGCCCATAATTGTACTTTCAAATTAGATAAGAATTGAGCCTATGGTGGCACTAGAGCATCGTCAGCTCTCAGTCCAAATTTGATCCCTTAGACTCTCCCCAAGCAGTGTGCCAAATTTCACAAGTTTTTACTAGATGAGAAGAAGAAGATCAAGGTGCTTGACCACCTTGTCATTAGTCTATAAATCTCTAAAATAGGCGTAATATCCTAATATTCATTTTATATATTGCTTTCTATAATGAGATAATAGATATGGATCAGATCATATCAGATTTTAGATATATTTGAAGATATTTTTGTACATTTATAAATGCAATACTGTATTTTACCCTAAAAATGTGCAACTTAACTAATAAAAATATTTGTCCAGTTCCACAATATAGCAAAACCCTCCAGAGCAAACAAATCTGAAACGGATGTGTGTCTGATGATTAACTGATACTATGATATTGTGTTAATAACGAACAAATTCTCTATAGCGCAGCCTAAATGACAATAACCAACAATAAAAAATTTCAAGCCATTATCTAATTATTAATTACAATTATAGATTATTATAGGGTTTGAATGTGGCAGTCACTGCTATAGAAAAATCTATCTATAGAAATCTATCTATATAGAAAAAGCCTCTAAGCCATTCACAATCAAAATGATTTTTGAAAGCAAATGACAGCAGACTTAGCATAAACGGTGACTAGCATATCAGAATTAATATCATAGAACAATTTTTTCTATTTAGATACACATTTCTTTTTACCAGACGTGTAATTTACACCTCTCCATCAATTGCTAGCAAAACAAGGAGTGTGAGAAGTCTGCATACCGAGTCCAGTGTGCCTCGAAAAAAGCCGAGTAGTAGACGATAGTGGGCAGGAGAGCAGAGAAAGCCCACAGCAGGAGAGTGGGGAAAAACTGGGTGATGATGGGATTCTGAATGAAAGAAATAAAAAAGAGAGAAGAGTTAATAGTTAATATATAAACCTCTGCTCAAAATGAGTCACTGTTTCAAATAGCGAGGCATCCACTACCACTGATTTCCTGCCAACCGCTGTCTTATGTAAGGTGAGCTAAGAATATGACAAATATATATTTATATAAATAGAATGGAAAACTATATTTAGCAAGCTCCTGTCATCATTTTAGCCTCGAAGCTTCAACTCTGCCTACACTCGCTATACAGGACGGCTGAGCAACGCAGAGTCATGCTTTGAATGCTTTCATTTCTATTCAGTTTCATTAAAGAAGACATTCGGACACCACGCTGGGCTTCCACTAAAGTTTTTTTTATTTTAAATCTTAAAATCATAGTTAAGTACAGTTCAGACATTTATGACAAGTTGATGAGTGAACAATTCACAGCACAGCTGGTGTTTGACCGAACTCGGGCACTTTAAGTAACTTTAAAACCTAAGTGAAGGAAGTGACCAGATTATCGCTTATCCGATCTATTCTCGGGTCACGGGGAGCCTGTGCCTATCTCAGGCGTCATTGGGCATCAAGGCAGGATTCACCCTGGACGGATTGCCAACCCATCACAGGGCACACACACACTCTCATTCACTCACGCAATCGCACACTACGGACAATTTAGAGATGCCAATCAACCTACAATGCATGTCTTTGGACCGGGGGAGGAAACCGGAGCACACGGAGGAAACCCCCGAGGCACCGGGAGAACATGCAAACTCCACACACACACACGGCGGAGGCGGGAATCGAACCCCCAACCCTGGAGGTGTGAGGCAAACGTGCTAACCACCAAGCCACTGTGCCTCAGACTGCAATTATATAATTATATTATATTAAATTATATAACTGTGTATTATTTCTTGAACAGATCCAGATTCTGTTTAAATATTTTTTTCAAGAAAACAAATATGTTTATTAAGCCCATTTCTAGACATTTGTACTAATAATTTCAAGATTATTATTAATTATTATTATTACTACTATTATTGTTGTTTTGTTGGTAAAAACCTTTTCAAATTTTTAAGCATTTATTTCTAGAAATTTGAAACGAGTGTTAAAAAAACAGGCTGATTAATCTTATATTTGATTCATAATAACATTGTTGCGAGAAATATTTCATAAATTTGACCACATTCAAGATACTTTTAAGTGCCAAGATATGTTTTATAATGAAGATATAAAGATTATGTTTATAATAAGATCATAAATAATCAGAAATTTGTTCATAAGTAATGTATACATAAACATACAAAAACACACACACATACAAATATATCCAAACACACCTACCACACCCACACCTCTACCACACCCATACACACCTCCAACACACACACAAACACACACACACAGGCTTACATTGAGATATTCCACTGGTTTGGTAACGTTAAACTTATCCATGGTGGAAATGATGATGGCCGGGGTTGTGAGGAAGAAGAGCAGTAGAAATAGAATGCAGTTAATGATTAAGCAGCGGATCCACCACGAAATTCCGCCCAGAGACAAATGCTCCCTGCAGAAACCGAGAGAAAACATTCAGGAAACACTGCAAAACACAGCGGAGGTGGGAAGACTGGAGCTCCACCATAACAAATAACTCACAACAGACAAATATTCAAATAAAAATATACTGCATCTATTGAGTGAGTAAACGTCCATATCATTCCATAAGAATCATTTATTTCATCAACAACAACAACAACAACAACAACAACTGATGGACCCTTATGGGTACAAGCACTGCCTCTGAAACTCAATGCAGTGTATCGAATGTGTGTGAAGTGGCTACAGGGCTCACCAGCGCACATTCTGGGGGTCAGGAGCGTAGGTCACACTCCAGTTATAGATGTGAAGACTCTCGCTGAACTGAGAGGACCGTGGCTCCTGATGACACATGCAGCCCTGACACTGACACGCGTTAAAGTCCTTCAGGATTCTACAGCGAGAACGAGAGACATTTCATGGCGGTGAGACAGACACAGTTCTATTCAAGACATCATTAAACTGCTGGACACATAATAAATCAGATCAAAAAATCAAGCCCTGGGGCATCCAGAGGACGTTGGATAAACACCACTGACTCATGGTAGAGTCACTCACATGGCAGTCATGGCCTCATTTTGGAAGGTGACAAAAGCCATGCCCAGGGGTTTGGTGTTGACCTTCTCCTTCTCCTTCCTGTACTCCTCTTTAAGTTTGGCTTCCAGCTTGGTGTAGTAGCTCACTGCTTCCTCCTGTAAGAGACGCATCGAGAGCACGCTGTAGTCTGTTACTGTACGAAGCTGTTACTGCATTATGTTACACTGATTTCGGTGTGAATGCAGTCGGTTGAAGTGTGTGCGCTTGTTGTGCGTTTGTTACAGGGCTGTAAGTGTGTATGCAGTGGGCTGAAACATCAGTGTGCATGCAGCTTGCCACATTCGTGTATATGGAGTGTATTACAAGCTTATTGTGTTCTACAGAGCCGTCCGTGTGTATGCAGTGAACATGTCAGGATGTAACTCTCTGTGTGTGTATACTCTTCACCTCTTCACAGCCTTTAATGACACAACAGCACAAGTGGCCACAGGGTTTTGGGTTGATCATGGTGGGCATGTGTTCCTTTGCTTGCAGATCTGTGAAGAACTTCTTACTACGCTCAGTCTTCTTCCTGTGCGCACACACACACAGTTTAAATAAAGGCTGTTCGAGAGCTGCATTGCTGTTCTCATGGATTATCAATAAGCCAGAATTAACGCATCAGCAGGCCCAGCTCATTTAGATCACCCATCCATGCACTTGCACGCACACACACACACACACTTTCTCTCACATACACCTACACACACGCTCACACACTCCTCCTCTCTCACTTACACACACGCACCCATGTTCACTCACATGCACATACTTTACCTCTCGCATATACATACACTCACGTGCACACATACACTCTCACACCAAACACTCTCGTCCCCTTTCTCCCTCACATACCTTCATGCTCTCACACTCGCACGCTCTCTCTCTCTCACACACACACACACACAGTATTTTTTCTGGACACTCTACAAATCAATAAGTCCTTGGCAAGAGATCACTTCTCCTAGCTTAGCACTTGGCCTCAGGGTTCATCAAGGCCTTCTGTCTCAGATAAACACAAGATACTAGTGTTCTTCCTTCAAAGAACGACATTAAAATCCAGGAACATGTCTTGAAACAAAGACAAAAAAATTACCATAAAGCACTAAAACTAATCCCAGCATTAGCCCATCTCAGTGTTCCAATTCCAAGCAAAAATAAAAAAAATAAATAATGTGTACCTCTCGGCATTGAGGGCCATGAGTTTGGCCACGTTGTAGCAGATGCGCGCTTCCAGCACGGCACAGTTCTCGTAGGCTTGCCTGCAAAAGCGAGACCTCACGTCATCACACGAACCAGACCAGCTCGACTAACCAGCCCGAAATTCTCCCACCACAAATCAGGTATGACTAAAATGACCACAGTGTGGTTTAGCCTTAAAAGTTTTCTCCTTCGGTTAGAAATCAGGACTATTCCCAAAAAAAAAAAAAAAAAAAAAAAGCATCAGGAGCAGTTAGAAGAGCCGTGAGAGACAGAGAGCCGCATTATTTAAGAAAAAAAGAAACAGAAATCCGACTGAGATCGTACTCAAAGTGCTGTTTGATCTGGACCTCCTCTGCGTACTTCGAGATGCCGTTGATAAATAAAGTGCGTTTCACCTGGAGACAGAGAGAGACAGAAATAAAGCATCAGCACTTTCAGCATCTCTACACAGCAGTTTTCTCCCGTGAGATGGGAGACACTCACAGAGGAATGTAGGTCAGTGCTATAGACACACTTCATCCATATTTATACAGAGAGAAGATAAACCATTCATTAAGGACAGATTCGTGAGAGAAAAATGTCCACATAGTCCACACTAAGTATTTATATCCGATATTATTTTTTATATTACTGCTTCATTTCTACACAAAAGCACTTGCACTGATCTCATCAATTGTTCGTTTTTCAAAAGGAACGCATTTTCACCAGGTCGTCTTCCTTGTAGTGCATCTTCGAGGTGTGGCGTCTCATGCTGTAGACGGTGAGAAGGAGATACAGGAAGGCGAAAGACGTGTGCAGCCACAGCAGGTTGTTCCTGCAGACGAAAGAAGAGACGAAATCCATGTTTAAAATAAATAAATGAATAAAACGGTCCATGTGTAAATTCATATCTTAATACTTTGTCCCTTTCTGCTCCAACTATTCTAAAAGAATTTGTCAGACGTATTAAAAAGTGTGTAAGTGTGTGTGTGTGTGTGTGTGTGTGTTCACCCCGAATTCAGGTTTGCGATGGTGGTGCGGCCAAAGCTGTAGGCGTTGTTTTCTGATAAGAGATGACAGAAAGAAAAAGTAGCGTTAGATAACAACAAGCTGGATTAAAAAAAAAAAAAAAAAAAAAAAAAGAATAAAAAAATATCTTAAAGGAATAAAGAATGGGGGGAAAAAGAAAAGAAAGGCAAGATAGTAATAAAGCAGATTTGTAGCAAAAAAAAAGTGGGATTATGCCAGGATTAACAGGAGATGAGATGATCCATCCATCCATCTTTCCTTATCTACCTCCATTCAGCCACCCATCCATCTCTCCATCCATCAAATCATCCATCAATGCTGCTCCCCATATCTTGCTCCCCATCCATCCCTATCTCCTTCTGCACATCTGTCTACCCATCTCTTGATCCATCCATCTATCTATGCACGTCTTAATCTCTACCAATCTCTCTCTCGAACAATCCACCCATCGATCTCTACATCCAAATATTTCTACATCCATCTCTCTCAGCATCCATATCCATCTATCTCTCTCTGTATATCTACCTATGGCAAGAGAGTCTTGCTCATTTATACACCACTGTATTATTATTTTTTTTGTATTTTTTTCTTAAATCTGACCGTGATGCTGTCTGTTCAGTCTCCGTTTTCTACCCAGAATTCTTTTGGTCATAAAGGCGAGTGCTTGTGTTTGAAGCTGGCGCTTTAGACGTGATTGGAAAAACCTTCCTCTCAGATGCCATTACTCGAGAAAATCTGGCAACCTCGGAGGCGAGAAATACACACAGCTGATTTGAATAAGGAGTGCAGGAAAACCGATTCGAGTACCGTGAGCACTTTATGTCTGAATATGAGGAAATTTCTCCCGAGTAAACGTAGTAAACTCTAAACTTAAAGTCGGCGACTCTGAGCACGTCCCCGAGAGGGCAGCAGGGAATAGATGTGAAGTGATATTAGATTAGAGGACAATCCGGCCAGCAGCATTCTGGGTGTTCTAGTACGGCAATGTGACACACTTTCACCCACAGATACCACAATAAAACACAAATATACACCAGCCATCATTATGCTTCCAATCAAAAATACACATGATTTAGGCATGAAATTAAAAAAAGGAAAATTACAATAAAAAAAAAAACATTAAAATTGATTTCATTTTAAATAGAGTTTGATGCATGCAAGTGTTGAGTGCCAAGAAAGTCCTCACCCCCTCCTTTTTTTTTCTCTCCTCCCTTTCCATCCATCTATCTATCTGTGCATGCATCTATCTATCTGTCCATCCATCTAGCGGTCCATCTATCTATTCATCTGACCGTCCCGTCCATCCGTCCGTCCGTCCGTCCGTCTGTCCATCCATCATCGTCCATCCATCCATCTATCCATTTCCCCATCTATCTATCTATCTATCTATCTATCTATCTATCTATCTATCTATCTATGTCCATCCCTCCATCTATCCAACTATCCCTCCGTCTATTCCTCCGTCCATCCATCTCTCCATCCATCCATCCATCTATCTCTCCATCCATCTATATCTCCATCTGTCTGACTCTCCATCTATCCATCGCATATTTTACTCTAAAATACAAAAGGACAGAAAGGTTAAATAAGAATTGAAAAGACATTTTAACAGATTTTATGTATTTAATTCATGTATTTAATTTTTAAATCATTCAATTAAAAAATAAACTATTTATTTCTAATTTTTTTTTTAAATAATTAAAGCCCCCCCCCCCTATTTTTCTATCATTTTTTAAAAATTTCTTTATTAAATGTATATCTTTATTTAATTTTATTGATTTATTTATTGCATATTTTACTCTAAAATGCAAAAAGATAGACATGTTACATGTTTGAATGATAAAAATCAAAGAGGAACTCTAAACGATGTTATGTATTCAATTATTAAAAATGTATTTCATTTTAAATCATTCTTTGCACCAAAAAAGAGCTCCAAAAAAAAAATAATAATAAAAATAATAAAAATAAATCAAATCAATCAATCTCAAGAGCTTGAGGCTCTAGAAGTAGCACATGTGTAAAGCATCCTGTCCTTTAACACATCGTTTAATTATGATGTTTCCCCCGTTAACACTGGCGGTTTTGTGTTATATGACTCTCACTGGGCTGCGAGAAAAGTAAAAAAAATAAAATAAAAAAAAAGCACTTATTAAATATATATTGGTCTGATTTTCAGAAGGAAAAATAAATGCATCATTGCTATACGGTTGATGTTTCACAAACACTAATACAGAACTGCCCTGAAATAGTAACGCATCACCTTCCTTCATTTCTTCGTCTCTATGCTCACTTCGGGCCTACATCTCTGAAATTTATCCCTCTCTCTCCCCTGACACACCTTCGACCCGGCTCCCAATTACCCCACTCGCCGTCAAGTACAATCCCATTACTGCAGAGGTTAAGCTCCGGCGCATGATAATCTACAGCTAGCTGCAGTAGAGGACAGGGGAATTAAACGAGGACATGAACGAGGCAAGGAGGAGCGCTAACGCCAGCTCGTTAGCAGTTAGAGGCTTGCGGCTGAGGCAGCGAG
>JAUCMX010000010.1:22539636-22664636 GCA_033459395.1 Hemibagrus guttatus
GCTCCCTCACTCTTCCTCCCCTCCTCCCTCGCTCCCTCACTCTTCCTCCCCTCCTCCCTCGCTCCCTCACTCTTCCTCCCCTCCTCCCTCGCTCCCTCACTCTTCCTCCCCTCCTCCCTCGCTCCCTCACTCTTCCTCCCCTCCTCCCTCGCTCTCTCACTCTTCCTCCCCTCCTCCCTCGCTCTCTCACTCTTCCTCCCCTCCTCCCTCGCTCTCTCACTCTTCTCCCCTCCTCCCTCGCTCTCTCACTCTTCCTCCCCTCCTCCCTCGCTCTCTCACTCTTCCTCCCCTCCTCCCTCGCTCTCTCACTCTTCCTCCCCTCCTCCCTCGCTCTCTCACTCTTCCTCCCCTCCTCCCTCGCTCTCTCACTCTTCCTCCCCTCCTCCCTCTCACTCTTCCTCCCCTCCTCCCTCGCTCCTCCTCCCCACCTCCCTCGCTCTCTCACTCTTCCTCCCCTCCTCCCTCGCTCTCTCTCTTCCTCCCCTCCTCCCTCGCTCTCTCACTCTTCCTCCCCTCCTCCCTCGCTCTCTCACTCTTCCTCCCCTCCTCCCTCCCTCTCTCACTCTTCCTCCCCTCCTCCCTCTCTCCCCCTCACTCTTCCTCTCCCACTCTTCCTCTCTCTCTCTCTCTCTCTCACACACACACACACACACACCAGGACTGCAGCCAAGCCTCCTCTCTCTCATCATGCATAATTTAACAGAGACCAGACCTAAGGCCAGACTAAACCCAGCACCAGACTTCAAGCAAGTGGGCGGGGCAACAAGAAGAATGAGTGACCAGCGCCTTACATTGTCTCGCTGTTCGAAATCCACGGAGCTGGAGACAGACGTGAGACGCTCGTAACGATCCGGGGTTTCTGAATGCAACGCTGAAGCCACACTGAAAGGGAAAAAAAAATAAAGCGTGAAAAGTTAAGTTAAGTTCATTAGCAAAGGAAGCAAATCCACGTGATTATTATTATTATTATTATTATTATTATTATTACATTTAGAGGTTATATATGAAGTGATTCTAGAGCAATGAAATGGGACTGAGGAGGCAGGACTGAAGCTCTGCTCATGCAGCTGTGGTCAAACGTCCTTAAGTGAGAAAAGGAAATATCGAGGAACTGAATCATGGATGCCGGGTTTCCTTTGGACCCTGGGGAAAACTTTCACACGGAGGAATCCGCCTTTTTTACCAGTTTGGAAAACCTTCACATTTTGTTACATGTCGTGGGTTTTAGACATTGTTTAGAAGAAAAAAAAGAAAAAAAAAAAGTCAACTTGATGAAATTATTATTTATATAATATTATACATCATTATATCATATTTTATATCATTTCATATTATATAATATATTTTATAGCATATTTTATTATTTGATATATTACATTAATGTGTTACATTTGTAGTTATAGACTCCTAAACACTAAAAAATTTAACTATTTTGGATAAAAATCTTTTTTCCATATGTTTTCTACAGAAAAGATAAAAAAAAAATAAACAAATAAGTCAAATTGATGAAATTATTTATATAATAGATTACATATCATTTATTTTATATGAATGGAATGAAATTACATCATTATATTTTATTTCACATTATATCATGTTATATCATAATATATATATTATTACATTAATGTGTTACATTTGTAGTTATAGACTCCTAAACACTAAAAAATTTAACTATTTTGGCCAAAATCTCTTTTTTCCTTGTGTTTTCTACAGAATTCACAAAAAAAAATTTTTTTATTATTAATATTTAAATAAAACAAATGTTTCCTGGCAGCACATTAGTCCGAGTTTGTTAGCGAGCTAGCAGGCGGGTTTCATGTAGCTTTTGCTTTACATACAGGAATATAATCAGTGACGAACTGAGCGAGTTTTTAGCTTGGTAACGACCCAGGCCACGTCTTGGGCGTCTCCGTGACGACACGTCTGGTCAGCGTTGTTCTTATTCCCTGCTGTTGTTGGACTTCGCCTGTGACTCAAACTGATACGTCTACATTATAAGTAGGGGTTTAAAGTTTTTAGTCCGATTACTCTTTATTGTACTGCATCAAAATTCCTCTGCGTTCTACATACAGAGATCACACCAGACTCCCCAGTCACCATTTCAGGCTGATTGCAGCATGTTTAGTGGAAACACACACACACACACACACACACACATATATATACATACGGATTCTTCCCTCTGGTTAGCCTTTAACATTAGGAACTCAATACATTCGTTGTCAAGTCAAAGTGTTCACGTTCTTTCTTTTACCTGTTGCTCACACACACACACACACACACACACACACACACACACACTCTTCTCTCTCCCTCTCGCCTCATACACAGTCCCTCTCACACACACACAGTCACTCTTCTTCTCACTCTCCCTCTCCCTCTCTCACACACACTCTGTCTCTCTCCCTTTTGGTCTCCGTCTCTCTCTCACTCTCTCTCGGTCTCTCTCTCTCCTTCCTTCAGTCCCTTTCGGTCTCTCTCTTTCTGTCTCTCTCTCCCTCGGCTCACTAAATAAAGACTTTTTAGGTTCTTAAAGCATAAAGGTTCGTAAACCCTTTCTGACAGGAAAACATGCTCTCGGGTTCTAGATCATTCCCCTTTCCCTCCAACTGGACAACTAATGAAAGCTTATGGACAACGTAGTTAATACTTTTTTATATATAAGGATAGTGTTCATTTAAACTGCAGCCGTAGGACGAGTTGGTCAACCGAAATATTTGTCTGCGCCAGCAGAATGCTCCAATAAACCATGAGGACAGCACGCTTCACTGAGGACAGAACCTCTCCTAACCTCCTAATTTGATTTGGGCTGATCCTGGACAGGACAATAGACCGTCTTAATCACGGCTCCGGTAGGGTGGGCGGGGCTTCCGCAGGTCACGTCTAAGACCTACCGAATTCACTAAGCATTCACAGGGAGAGGAACCACAAGTGGAGAACATTATGTGTAGACGTACAGGAAATAATTCAGCTAGGAATACAAGTATCACGAGGGGGTGCCAAAACTTTAGGGAGAGGTTTACCTTCGCACTGGCTCATAGTTACCCTTTTCCTTTCTCGTACTGCGGTCATTTAGGTCAGAGAGGCAGGATGAGAGATACATGTTAAAAGGTGGACACACACACACACACACACACACACACACACACACACACACACACACACACACCACACACACACCTCTTGTATCCCCAAAAAGTCAAAATGGTTTGTACATAGGGACAACTGGTCCCACACTTGTACGCATGCATACATACATATACACACACACATGCCTACCTATCCCCACTCCCTCCCCATGTACAAACACACACGTACCCCCAGAAAGTCAAAATAGTTGTATATGGGACAACTGGTCCCACACTTGCGTCTCAGTCTCACACACACACACACACACACACACACACACACACACGTGTGAGATTAGTCAGGAGAAATCACATTCAGACCATACGGGAAAATTCAACAACATACCAGTGTCTCACACACACACACACACACAAATAACGAAGCATTAGTGGCATGTTAGGAAAGATCAAAAGGTCAAACACTCGAAGAATGTGCAGCAGACATCAGTGCAACCCACCCAAACACACACGCACACCCTACAGGAGGAAGAAAAGCACTGTTAGTTCCCCAGTTAGCAGATGAGGAGCAGCCCAGGAGAATTTTATATTGATCTGATTTTATTAAAAGAACCCATATGAGTGTGGACATGCAAACATGACGTACTATTCCCGCTCTTCCATGCCGCTGAACCTCTTCTTCTGTCTTGGGAAAAGGAAACATAAATAACAGAAATAAATAAAAATAAAAATATAAATAAAATTTAAAAAAAAAATGAGACATTAAAACAAGATTTCTTTTTCAATCTCTATGAACGAGATGCATCTGAGGAGGAAGAGTCACGTTAACACGTTTCCAGACACGAGGAAGCACAATAAATAGATCCATCGACACCTGACTCTTATTCACGCTGGTGTCAGAATACAGCTGAAGAGAACATTGAGAGATGACTGAAACAGCTCCAAAAGTATTGGCACCCTGGTTTTTAAGAACGCTCTCAGCAGCACGTGCGGATCTGAGTGAGGCGAGGACGCGGTATGGGTTTTTTTTTCTGTTTTCACGTAGTGTAAAGATTCGGTTTCCTGATCAATAGCACCCCCGAGGTACAATATTTCAAAGATATTTCTATTCCTACTCACAGAAGTCTCCTCCTGTAAAAATGCAGAGAAGATCTGGGACGCTTATGTAGTATCTTTACCTTTGTACATGTTTTAATTCAGATCAAAGCCTGAGACTGTCCAGCAATTATTTCTGTGTGGAGCTGGATTCATTTCTAATCGGTTATCCTGCTTGGAAAACGCAAATGGAGAGCAATCTCTCTGTACTGTGCTAAAAATGGAGCGTACAGTGGAACCTCGGTATACGAATGCCCTCCCTTATGAATTTTCACCTTAAGAATTGTAATTTTGCAAGCACTACGAAGGCATACGAAGCATTTTTGGCATACAAACAAACAGGACAGAAAGCGAACGCCGGCTAAGTCGCGCGTTCGTCCGGGAGCCGTTCAAAACGTGTTTGCGTCAGTGGAAAGCCAAGCAAAGCAAAGAGTCAACCCACGATACCAGCGTTGCCTTCAGCATGCGTTCAAAAGCTAGGTGATTAAGGCGTTTTTTGTTGACAGATCGGTGGCGTGGGCGGTCTATTCTATTTTTAGCCCAAGCTTGGTGGCACGACTTCCTGTGAGGACCCTCGACACGGAATGCTTGGCTCGGGTCAGTTCTTTGTAAGCAGCCATACAGTTTACATACACTTCATATTGGTCATATTTTTGGGTGACTGGAATGGAGCATCTGCATTTACAGAACCAATTAAATTCCTATTCCCATCCACTGTACTTCATTCAGATTCATTTCCAAGCCTGCGAGGATCCTGAAGCATCCAGAGACGGACCGACTACAGTTGGATTCTGCTTCGTGAGGATAGCGATGATGCCAACCCTATGTGGACTTTGAGGGACAACAACCGCCTAATTAATATGCACATAACATTCTACATATGCTGTATCTACATCACACACCTGC
Source organism: Hemibagrus guttatus (assembly GCA_033459395.1). NCBI lineage: Eukaryota > Metazoa > Chordata > Actinopteri > Siluriformes > Bagridae > Hemibagrus > Hemibagrus guttatus. The sequence goes on from JAUCMX010000010.1 coordinate 22,544,727, forward strand.
AACTGACTGTAGAAAACACATTGTTCATAAATCACACTCTCCGGTGTCACCCAAATGACGAGGAGGTTCCCTTTTGAGTCCGTTTCCTCTCAAGGTTTCTTCCTCAAACCATCTTAGGGAGTTTTTCCTTGCCACAGGCTTGCTCACTAGGGCTCATTTTGTCTAACATCTAGGACTGTTTGTACTATATTTCTTATGTTCTGTTCTGTAAAGCTGCTTTGAGACAACGTCCATTGTTAAAAACGCCATACAAATAAAATTGGATTTCTCTTGTGTACTCTTAAAGCAGTCAAAAGAATTTCCTCGGGGATTAATAAAAGTTCTATATTAGCCGAGCTGAAAACTCGAATCATTGTAATGCAATTTCTCAAAGGGTGCCAATACTTTTGGAATCGTCAGCATGCACGTCAAAGATGATTCAGGTTTCTGATCAGATCCAGGAGATGATCAGCTGCAGGCTGTGAACATCAGGAACGTTCTAGAAAGATTTTGTAAAAAATGAATAAATAAATAAATAAATAAATAAATAAATAAATAAATAAATAAATAAATGCAGCGATTTGAGAAAACACAGTGTGCGTCAGTAATCAGTCATGATTAAGTGTGTGTGTGTGTGTACACCGATCTGGTTATCCCATGATATTTTTAAGCATGTTGTACATTATTGGTCCATAAATCGGTCACTTTTCTGTGTTTATGAGGAAATGGTTTCTCCGTGATCGCTCCAGGTGAGACATCTTGTTCTCGTCACGAAGCTACATGAAAAGAAATCTGATTACAGGAAGGAACGTAAAGTCACGCAGTGTTTTCAGGGATGCCACGAGGAGACACGATATATTCTGTACATCATGTTTTCATCGACCGAACAGATCTCAAATGCCACCGATTTGAATAAAAAGACACACAAGCCGAGTTACACTCTCGGGTGTTTCTTGAACGGTCCACGCTGCTGTACATCCAGCATTTTTTTTTTCCTCCATCGCAAGCAGAGATGAGATCATGACAACACAACCAGGAGGAGTTTTACACGTGAGTGCACGGCACAGCTGCAGCTTGGAGATTACAAACGGACAGGGTAAAGGGTTTTCAGAGAAGAACTTTCACTTCATGGTTTTATGACCTGAGGGTGTGGTGAACTGTTCAGATCCTGCAAGTTGAGGAGTTATGGTCAGAGAGCTGTGCTGGCCATGAAGTGGATACACACACACACACACACCCCCCCCCCCCCGGATACATATACACCCACACAGATACATGTACACGCATACACACACACATGCATATACACCCACATCCACACACAGATACATATACATGTATATGGTATAAGATATATGGACACACACACACACACGCACATATACACATATGCAGCATAAACGCGCACACACACCTATCTATCTATCTATCTATCTATCTATCTATCTATCTTTATATATATATATACACACACACACACACACACACAAGAAAAACAAAAAACTAAGAATTATGCTCTATCACTGCTCTATTGATGCAGTATGTATATAAAATATAAAAATGTGTATTGTAGCGAAAAGCTAGCCTAGATTTTAGAATTTTATGTCCAAAAACATTACCACAGAAACTTGGAAAATACTCCACATAAAAAAAGGGATGGACAGCTGGACAGATAATTACAGACTCAAAGTGAATTGCTCTGCCAAACCATCGAGTATCTGTTTCTACTGCCATGATACTGGTGCAGATGTTACTGGCTACCAGACTGCAAAGCTTACAATTCATGACTCAACGTTTTCTGCAAAAGTTAATGACTCCAAATTGACTGCTAGGTCACGAGTCAACTCATTTACAAAGCTTCAGACATGTGCGTTTGGGCTACAAAGGTCGTGTCTTGACTCGGACTATGATTGCCGAGCAGATTCATGAATCCTGAAGCTTAGAGTAGAGTTTCTCGTCGTAAGCTTCGCTCAGAAAGTGCTTACGATTCAGAGCTTACGATTCATGACTCAACCCTCTCAGCAGAGCTCGTGACTCCTAAATCAACGTTTCAAAGTTTATGATTCGCTTCTTGAGTCTAATTTTCAGCCTCGAGACTCCATATGACTCAACCTGAGCTCCAAAGTTTTAGATTTGTGATTCAATTCAGTCTGCAATGCTAGCAATTTGTGATTCGACTCTCACTACCAAAGTAAAATGATTCCCAAATCAATTGAGGCTCAATGTTTATGAATAGCAACTTGCCTCCAATTACAAAGCTTTAGACTTTTAGGCCATTTAGACTTCAAAAGGTTAGGAATTGACTCCACCTGCAAAGGGGTCTTGGCTTTGAATGTAATTCACGAGTCAACTCGTAAGCTCATGACTCCCAAATCAATTCTGCTCAGGCTACGAAGTTTAGGAATTGTGACTCGACTCTAAATGCAAGGCTTCAGATTCGAGACACTGCAAACCTTATGATTCAGCTTAGCTAAGAAGGTTATGAATCGATTCTAATTGCAAAGAATCAGACTTGTGACTCGACTCCTGCTGCAAAGCTTGCGATTTGTGACTCAGCTCTCCCTCCAAAGCTTACGTACTGTTTCAGTTTGCAAACCTCATCACTGGTCACTCTGACTCGTACACACAATTCTTATTAAATGACTCATGACTCATATTGCCACGTCTGCATGTAAGGCATCTCACGTCAGAATAACTGATACAGAACTTCGTCGGTCACTTAAAGACACCAGAAGAAATGCATTTTTTTAAAAATCAGTGTGCTTTCACACAGGCAAGTTAAAACTAGCAAGCTGAGGTTGTTTTGATATGCACATTAACTGCAACGTGATATAAAACTGCAGGCTGTAGGCCAAGCTGTAGTACTGCTATAAGGAAACAGAATGTTCCTGTCAGCCAGTTAAAATAGCCAAAGTCTGAAGCCCTGCGGTTCAGGACAAACTCATTTCCAGAAGCATCACTCAACAGCACAGATAGTCAATATCCAAATGGCCAGTTTGGGGCATTCAAGGTCCTCTGCTGCACACGGCAGAGCACCGGGAAACGGGGGGGGGAGTTGGGGTCAAAGCACAGGGTCAGCCATGATGCACTGTCCTTAAGGTCCTTACTCACGGGACAAACAGCGGCAGCTTGGAGATGTTGTTTATCTTTTTAAAAAATGACTAATATGGTCAGGAGGCGGATCTAATTAGTTATCTAGATAGCAGAGTTTATATCCGTGAAAGAACATAAATTTGTACACCCTCAGAGCCAGATTATGGGGAGAGGGGAGAGAGAGAGAGAGAGAGAGAGAGAGAGAGAGAGAGAGAGAGAGAGAGAGAGACACACAGACAGAAAATGCCAGAGAAAGGAAGCAAGCAAGCAAGCAAGCCAGAGAAAGACAGAGAGACAGAAGGAACGACAGAAAGAAAGGACAGAAAGAAAGAGAAAGAAAAAATATCTTGATATAAATTATTACCACTCCGACTCTTGCTTTTATTAGTGCCTCAGACCATCACATTTGATTAAGTGAGTGATTGAATAATACAAATCTCTCCTAGTAACCTTCAGCATGCTCGTATCTTAGACATTTGTTCACGTTATGAGTATAGCTTTATGATAAAGCCCATAATAGACTAATGAATCCCTCAGGGAACATGTACACTGCTGCTTTTAAACACAGAAATAAACATAAAAAGAAATCAATAAACATTTCAGGTTAAACAAGGTCAAGTCTTTCAGGCCACTGACAGCCTCTTTAAATACATATATACAAAAAAAATCTGTTTAGAAGGAAAAAGTTATGTAACTGAGTGTATCTTTAGTTTGTATTATTTTTAGGAGTATCAATAAGCAATAAGAGCATAGCATTTACCACAGAGAAAAACGATCTGCTGAGAGCTGATCACACACACACACACACACACACACACACACACACACACACACACGAGAGAGAGCAAAATAGAGAAAAATAATAGATAGGGCATGAAATGGAGAAAAAGAAAGAGCAAGAGAAAAAGGAGATAGATGAGAGAGAGAGAGAGAGAGAGATACACCAGATATAAAAAGGGAGACACAGATACAGAGAGAGTTATACAGCGAGAGACAGAGAGAGAGAGCGAGCGAGAGAGAGCCAGATACAGAGAGAGCAATACAGAGAGCGAGAGAGCCAGATACAGAGAGAGAGAGAGAGAGAGAGAGAGAGAGAGAGAGAGAAACGATAGAGAGAGAGAGATAGAGAGCACAATACAGAGAGAGCGAGAGAGAGAGACACAGAGCAATACAGAGAGCGAGAGAAAGAGAGAGAGAGGGAGAGACACAGAGCAATACAGAGAGAGAGAGACAGAGAGAGAGAGAGAGAGAGAGAGAGAGAGAGAGAGGAGAGAGAGAGAGAGAGAGAGAGAGAGAGAGCGAGCGAAGGACAGACAGAGCGTGGGTTCTCGAATCAGTCACCCTGCACAGTAACAAGAGAAATCCAGGGAGTGCTGAAAATATGCGCGCTGCTCGCTGGAGCAGATTGCTTCATAGAACAGATGGCATTTATAACGGCGGCTTAATTCACGTCCCTCCTCCTGCCAAAGCCGTGTCAAGAAAGCGTGCGGCTGGAGCTCCTGCAGCTCCTTCCTCTCTGCCCAGAGGAGCGAGATGGCTGTGGAAAGGGGAAGGAAAGTGAAACCTCAAGGCCTGGCGGTGAAAGGCACAAAGAAATGAGTCAGGAGGAACAACAACATGTCTGTGAGGTTATTTTTACCGCTCAAACAAGTTTGCACCGGGACTCATGAAGAAAATGAGTCAGCGAGGCTCAGTCATCCATACTAATTGAGAAAAATCTAAACATATAAAAAAAAAATAAAAATAAAAAATTTGTAATGCTGGTAGGACGAATAAACAGAATGGAATGAAGTAGCAAGAAGAAGGAAGGCTGAGGAGGATTTCTTCCTAGCCCACACTGTACATTCATACAGCCATGTTAATTGAAATGCTCTCGAGATTCACAGGCACCTGTATTCAGATTGTGATTGAAGAGACTAATATCTGAATTTAAAACCAACAAACTAAATTGGTTCTGTTTCGAAAATAAAGAAATCTTTAAAAAAAAAAAAAAAAAAGGAAAGTTACCAGGAAGTTACAATGAATCAATGAAAGAACTGCAGCGAATCAACTGGCGAGTCAAACGGCGAGTCAGCGCTGTAGGGTGCAGATCTGCACATTGCTAACTTTATTTGTTGCATTTCGGCAGTATTACACTCACACTCCCATTCTCAACCAATCTTAACTTTTCTAGCGAAGAAAAAAAAATATATTGATTAAATATAGCCATGGGGGGGCACGGTGGCTTAGTGGTTAGCACGTTTGCCTCACACCTCCGGGGTTTGGGGGGGTTCGATTCCCGCCTCCGCCTTGTGTGTGTGTGGAGTTTGCATGTTCTCCCCGTGCCTCGGGGGTTTCCTCCGGGTGCTCCGGTTTCCTCCCCCAGTCCAAAGACATGCATGGTAGGTTGATTGGCATCTCTAAATTGTCCGTAGTGTGTGATTGCGTGAGTGAATGAGAGTGTGTGTGTGCCCTGCGATGGGTTGGCACTCCGTCCAGGGTGTATCCTGGCACAGGCTCCCCGTGACCCGAGTGTAGTTCGGATAAGCGGCAGACAATGAATGAATATAGCCATTGCTATTAATGTCAGCATTTGCTAGAACATTCTGGTGCATCTTCCCAACTCCCCCATCCCAACTGAAGATCTAAAAAGACAAGGAAGCAGCATCCATTCCAAAAATTTGCCGAACAGCCAGCGCATCATTACTATCCAACATGCTTCATTCAGAAGATACACAGTCTAGAATCACTTGACCTAAATGATGACCGGTTGCCCATCTGCCCTTCGATGATTGTGTTCCTGTGGAACAGTTTGATTCCTCTGCTTTATGAGGCCCCAGTGAGAAGCGCTTCCATATTCAAGCTTGAGGCTGGAGTGTTAAGTTTCAAGGCGAGGAAAGCGATCCGCTCCTTTGTTGCGAACATGAAAGAGAGAAGGCGGTGAATAGGTTCATACTTGTAGTTTTTTGAACAACAGCTTAAACCCACGTAGGAGAAGACAAACAACAACAAATGATTTCTATTGTGATTCACAGCGTGACGAGGTTTTCCGTCGCTCAGGATTAGTTTTTCCTTTAGTAGAAAAAGCTTAGCAACTGTAGATGCACAAAACGTTTGAGAAACAAGGCTTGACATTGCTGCAAAATGGGCATGATGGTGGAAGTAGCAGTCTTGTAGCTCCAGGGTTCTTGGATCTGGAGCTCGGATTACTGTCTGTACGGAATTTTCTTCGAATCTACACACAGGTTTCCTTTAGGGTTCTCTGGTTTCCTGGCACCTTCCAAAAGCATGCTGCTAGATAGATAACTTGAACTGACGACTCATACACAAGCTATGAATGTGTGTGTGTGTGTGTGTGTGTGTGTGTGTGTGACAACTGTTGGTCCTATCATACAGGGTGTATTCCCTGGATCCACCCTGGTTCCACTGCTTTCATGCAAAGAATTAAATACAAACAAATACTATGTATATCGACTGTATAAATTACTAATAACGTTCTGGTCATTGGCTCCAGCTCGGCCCAGAAAGATGACGTGCACGGACTCGAACGGTTACTATAGCAACAGTCTGGTGCCTTACAAACGAGTCTCTCCGAGTTACAGTGATTAAAGTAAAGTATTCTCGACATCCTCATTCCACGCATGCGACTTCGTCGTCACGAGACGGTGTTTTTGTGTGTCATTGTGTCATTATAACACACACACACACACACACACACACACACACACACACACACACACACCCTGTTTTACCGGTCTCCAGAGTGTCAGCGCTACAGATACGGTTGGCTGCAACAACACGCTGTAAAGAGTGACTGATTCAAATCAGACACAGACAGAGACATGAGATTTCCTTCCTCAGCTTCTGAGGAAACCATGACACTAATTCAAACAGGTAAGAAAAAAATTTACAAGGAAGAAACAAGCAGCAAGGTTTAGTTAGCATCCCAACATCAGCTTCCTTTTTTCTTGGGGGAAAAAAAAAAAAAGACACATATACACTCGTACCTGTCAGCGTCGGTCACCAGAGCCAGCCTGCCATAATCCCACGCCAGCTTCCGCAAGATAGAGAAGACGAAGAGGAGTACCTGAGACAGGAGGAGAGAGAAAATGAAAGTCAAGTCCTTGATGAAGATGATATTGATGGAAAAAAAGCAGCAGATCAATCAAGAAAATCATGGATATAAATGATAAACATTGGCTTTTCATCACAAACCACAGGGTGCTGTAGTATTGCGTCTCACACACAGACACGTAACAATGCTGACTAAGTAACATTCAGTCCTTGGCTGGAAATTTACACTGACACCAGATCCAGGTCCAAGCCATGCTCGTCAGCAGGAATATGGGTCAATGTTACGGAGCAGCTCGCAGCTGAGAACATTAGGTTACAGTGATCTCCTTTCATTAGAAACGTCCAACAACCTTTCTGCCCTCTTTAAAGGCTAAAGATCAATTGGGTTAGTAAGGCCACATGTGGGTTAATGCATTGCTCCTGAGGCTCTGTTTCCATTAGACACTCACAAATAACGCTGGCTAGTTGAGTATCTGAGAAGCTGGGCTCCTGCTACAGGGACAAGAGTTCATGATCTTACAGCCAGCTCCAAAATCCTCAGGAAATCCCAAGATTTGATCTCCATCAATGGAATCAGGGTGTTTGTAGGGTCTTCACACGGTTCTTCACTCGTCGTTCTCTGGGAACCTTTAAAAATATCCTACATTTGAAGCCTATGGAGGTTTTACGTTATTATTAGAGAGACTTCCAGGTCTCTTAGGATGGAAAAAACCCTTAATTGTCCAAGACACCCACCATTTTCTAAAGTGTTTCTGTATTTCCAGGGAGCCTCTGGAAGTTTCTGATCAAGATCTGGTTCTCCTTTGAGGACCAAAACCACTAGGGTGGAGAACAGAAAAGAACTTGTCCATATAGTCAAGAACCATTTAGTATTTAAAAAAAAAAAAAAAAAAAAAAAAAAAAAAAACAAACAAAAAAAAAAAAAACAAATAAAAAAACAAAAAGAACTCAAAAACAAAAAAAAAAAACCTCATTACTGACGGGAAAAATATTAAAACACAAAAAAAAAAACTTCCCACAAATAAATAAATATATATTTCTATTTTTTTTTTATTTATTTAAAAGAAAAAACAAAACAAAAACACATAACGTAATAATTCAAAAAAAAAAAAAAAATTTTGAAAACACTTCAGTATACATGTATTTATTCATACTAAATGGATTTAAAATAAATTTAATAATTGTTCTAGCAACACCAAGAACTAAACCGATGCAAAAATCGTTCCACATGGAATGCAACCGCAAATGGATAAAACAAACACAGTGTTATCCATATTCCTTAATACATGAAAAAACATGTTTAGGATATAATTGCTGGTAAACTGCTGCCATGCAGGAGCATTAAAAAAAATAAATAAATAAAATCAAAACAACAGTAACTCTGATGGGTGACTCAGTAGCCAGACATGAAGCACTGGCCATTTTCCTTAAACAGCTTGTTCCCCCTCCCCCAATACTAATCCCTGCCCTCCCCCCAACCTAACTGCCCCGCCCTCCTGTTGATATGGCTCCATAAACCTTTTGAATAGTCAGGACCGTGCTGTTATTGTTGTCTTTTGTAACAAAAATAATTAATCATCTCACCAGGAAGCACATGAAGTCAAGAGCGAGTACGGTAGGAACTCCTCCGAAGGGCAGGCCCTGGAGCACGGTGCTGCGGATCCGGGCCGAGTAGCAGTAATCTTTGGAGTTGTTGTAGCAGTTGGTCTGGCCCTCACAGGCCGGGCCACCAAATATCCTCACCATCACGAGTAGACGAGAGGGATCACTGCCTCATCCTGGAGCAGAAGCTACAGACAGACGAAAAAAAAACCAAGTGGGTTTCAAAAAGGAGTCAAAAATATTAAACAACATGGTGAACTCAAACTGGTTGAAAAAGAAGTCATTAAAAGCAATGAATCCCCGCTTTGGGTTTAGTGATGTTGAAGGTTGATTTCAAGCTTCAAGAGATAAGCAGAGCTTCATCAACCACCTCAAAGTGTTATTTTTCTTTTAAAATCTGTACACACATCCTAATTGTCACTTCAATCACCACAGACCAATTAGTGACAATGAAAAAGAATAAATAAATAAATAAATAATAATAATAATAAATAAATAAAAATAAAAAAATCACAATCAAGCTGTTACACATGGACTGTTACACATCCTCAAGCTGTTACACATGGACTGTTACATATCCTCAAGCTGTTACACATGGACTGTTACACATCCTCAAGCTGTTACACATGGACTGTTACACATCCTCAAGCTGTTACATATGGACTGTTACACATCCTCAAGCTGTTACACATGGACTGTTACACATCCTCAAGCTGTTACACATGGACTGTTACACATCCTCAAGCTGTTACATATGGACTGTTACACATCCTCAAGCTGTTACACATGGACTGTTACATATCAAGCTGTTACACATGGACTGTTCCACTAGGAGCATTGCACATCCTCGAACTGTTGCACATGGGCTGTTACATATCCTCAAACTGTTACACATGGGCTGTTAAATTAGGGCTGTTACATATCCTCAAACATATTGACTGTTACAGCTCATTTAAGTGTTACACATGCACAAGACTGAACTGAAAAGGACAAGATTATCTGGACATATAGTGAAGACTGATTCGTTCCAAGATACAAATAATTTCAATCGAAAATACAGATACAGATTAAATGTCATGCGTTAAAAGACTCTAATGAACATATAGGAAATAAATTTTAACTGTATTTCCTGCGATTGGCTTTTGGAGATGAACTCCGCATACACCATCTGGACTCGACCTCAAAAGCACTTAAGGAAACAGAAAAGGCAAGTCTTAAAAGAATAGGATGATAAAAGGGGAATTCAAATGGGGGGGGGGGGGGGGGGGGCAGACACGATGGCAGATGTAAAATAATGATTACTCAGATTGCAGAAAAGGCTGAGAAGGACAAAGAAAAAAGAGACAGAGTCAAGAGAGAGAGACAGAGAGAGACACAGAGAGAGAGAGAGAGAGAGGTAGAGGAGGGTTGGCTGCAGTAGCACTGCAGCAGATGGCTCTGCTAGACCAGCCTCCACACTCCCACAGTCCCAATGACAACGCAGCCAGCCTCTGTTTCCATTCCCTCCTCCCTCCGATAGGCTCAGAACACCAACAACGCAACAGCTGATCCCCAAAATAATCCCACCGAGTCACGAGCGAGATCTGGGGACTGATTCGGTGCTTGGCACTCGTCTTGCCATGGCGAAATCTCATGACGAGGATGCGGGACTGGGGATGGGTTGGGGGTGTATATAAGGGTGAGCGAGGGTGGGGGTGCTGTTACCAAGGTGACAGGAAGAGAAAGATGCAGCTGAAATCACTCTCTGGAGCAATGAATCATATTTATAAATGACTCGGAGGACTCAACTGTCTGGCTCTTTCATGTTGCAAGGGAAAACCTGTTCTCTAAATCAAAAGATGAACGATAGCCGAGTTATGAGAGGGGAACAGTCGCAAACGGTATCGTCTTCTGACTTTAAGCACCCTGATTAAACCAACCATAATTAATTACACACTATGCATGGTATAATCGTCTCTACAGGCTGGAATTATGCATTTTAGATCTGCACTGGGCAAACACATTATGCTTGTTTAAAAGTAAACTACAGATCCAGTAGCAACAGCCTCTAGTAACTCCCTAAACTGAAAATAATAAATCTCCTCCATTCTTCTGCAGAACAACGCTCAGAATCAGTTTTCATTTTCGCCCGTAACCAAGAAACAGCGTTTACTTCCTTGGCATTCGTAGCCTCGGGCATTCAGGTGTCACGGGAATTCGAGTTTTTCTCTTCTCAGTGTGCCACCACACCCATGTTACCATGATAAAGATAATGAGAAGCAGGTTAGAATAAGCTGTGAAGCTTGAACTCAATAAGCAGGCAGAAGAAAAGTAAACAAATCGGACACATGGCCGAAGAACAATCACTCATGACCATTGTTCCCATAAACCAATCACTGGTGACCATTCTCTTCAAAAAACAATCACTGATCATAAAAGACCAGTGGTTGGTCATTACATTTCTGGCATTTGGCAGACACCCACTCATTTATACAACTGAGCAATTAAGGGTTAAAGGCCATGCTTAGGAGCCCAACAGTGGCAGCTTGGTGAACCTGGGATTCAAACTCACAACTTTCTGATCAGTAGTCCAACACCTTAACCACTGAGCTACCACTTCCCCAAAAGCCCAATCTCTGATGACCACTGTCCCCAAACATCCAAATCATTGACTCTATTTTTCCTCAAGATACCAGTCACTCAGGACCATTGCTCCCACAGACCACTCACTGATCTCCACTGTTCCCAACAAACAATGATAAAATCACCATTGGTCTTGGGAACAGTCTCTGATGACCACTGGCCTGAAAAACCCAATCAGTGACAACAAACGGTTTCTAAAAGACAAAACTCAGATGACCACTGTTCCTAAAGACCAATCAGTCATGACCGCCACAGATCCTAAAGACCAAATCAGTCATGACTGCCACAGATCCTAAAGACCAAATCACTGATGACCACACTTTCCCAACAACTAATGATGACATTTTCAGCAAGCATTAGCTAATCTGAAAACACAGGATGAGAACAAAACACACACACACACACACACACGCACACACACACACACGCACACACGCACACACACACACACGCACACGCACACACACGCACGCACACACACGCACACACACGCACACACACACACACACACACACACGCACACACACACACACACGCACACACACACACGCACACACACACACGCACACACACACACGCACACACACGCACACACACACACGCACACACACACACACACAAAAAAATCACAATAAAAATCCTGGCCTTAGTGAGAGGCTGGTCATAAACATATCCATTATTACACAACCACTAAATTCCAGTTTCTATAAATCAGACATGGATATTTTTTTGCATAAGGAATCAAAATCATCTCTAATTTCCAAAACATACATAATACATCAAAAATACAAATATTTATGAGACTAATTTCCATTTGTAGGTCGTGAACATTCCACTGCACTTTTACAGCAGTCTCAATCTACACACCAGCTAGGTGACAAATTCCCCATGTCGGGTTTTTCTAGGAGAGCTGTAGACCTCTTAATTTAGGCGATGATCAAGGCGAGCTAACAAACCGCTACATGCCATTCCCACAGGGGCAGGATGGGATTTTTCCAACCTCTACTGCTCAGACACCCCACTGCCCCAGTTTTGCTTAAAATGATGAGCCGTTTTTATCCTAGTGGAATGGCATGTCAAAAAGGGAGAGACCGAAGAGAGGGGAAAATGAAGAAAAAAAAAAAAAAAAAAAAAAAAAAAAGAGAGCGGGTGACAGATAGAAGGGGTTGGGGATGAAGGAAAAAAAGACAGAAATATGGAGTGAGAAAAGAAAAAGCAGCAGAGAAAGAAAAAAAGGAAATGGAGAAAATATGTTAAGGTATAAAGAAGAGGACGAATAATAAGGAACACTCAAGAAAAATGTATGAGATGTGCGTATTTATTTATTTTGAGAGGAAAAAAAATAGATTCATGGAAATTACAGCAACGATCCACACCAAAAATGAGCCGATAAACTGACTTTCCATCAAAGTGAATATTTCGGAGACTCCCTGATTCACATCCTGCTTTATAACATTTATGAATGATCAATTCATCAATACTGATAAGCATAAGGATTTCTGGCCAATGAAGACTCAAAATCGTACCAGACTGGCTGAGGAAGTAAAAAGCAGTAGGAAAACTGAAAAAGACTGGAAAAGAGGAAGAAAAGAAATAAGACTCTGAGCAGTGAGCCGTTCTCGAGTCGAAAACTGAGCCAGTGATTGAACCGATCTCAGAGGCCTGGGCGAACGACAAACCAACTAGCTAGCTCAAAACCACAGCACATGATGAAACTGTGGTGCAAGTTTCATCCTGTCGTCATGGAAGCCATCGAGAAAATTTCTATGTGTATGCAGATACTGCATATGAACAGCCAATAGAAAACTCTAGCACATGTATTGTAAACTGCTATTACACAGGCGGTTTCGTCTCCAATCAACCGTCATGGACATCGTCACTGTGTTGAGCGTCAGGCTTTACTGTTATCTCGTCACCGAGCAGCTACTTTTCTTTCTAGGATGCGACACGCTACTCAAACGATTCTGCTCCGATTCGGCTCAGTGAGTCAGCACTTTTAGGTGGATTTCAAAATGACTCACATAGTGAGTCATGTGTTTGTTCTCTTCTTTTTTTTCCTTCTTCTTGAAAAAAGAAATACTTATGCAACTTTAATTTTCTGAAGAAAAAAACTCCACGCGTAGCTGGAAGAGAAACAACCTCTGGTCGAAATATCACAATCTTCTACAACAACCCGTAAGAGCCGAAAGATTAAAAAAAAAATATTAAAAAAAAAAATATTAAAAAAAAAAAGAAAAGGAGAAAAAAGGTCAATTCTTTTTGGTGAGCTGAATCATATGAAATGATTCTCTGAAAAGAATCCAAGTTCCCATCATTACCGCGATGTTACACTTGCACCCCACTTCAAAAAAAAAAAAAAAGTTAAAAGATTAACTAAATAAATAAATAAAAAGAAATGAGACATAACAGCATCGCTTTTGAATGACACGAGAATTCCTTTTTCTGTCTTTTTTTCTGAAAAACAGCTATATGAATCCTGCACCTTTCAACTAACAAAATAAGTCATCATGGGGCGAAAACTCAACACACATCTGGTTGCAAATTCATAGAGCAAGATCTTCTTTCGGCTTTTCCCTTCAGGGGTCGCCACATCGAATCATCTCTCTCCACCTATCCCTGTTTTCTGCATCCTCAACACTTGCACCCACTAGCTTCATATCCTCATTTATTACATCCATATACCTCCTCTTTGGCCTTCCTCTTTTCCTCCTGCCTGGCAGCTCCATGTCCAAAATTCTCCTACCAATATACTCGCTCTCCCTCCTCCGAACATGTCCAAACCATCTTAATCTGTCCTCCCTAACTTTGTCCCCCAAACGTCCAACATGAGCTGTCCCTCTGATGTACTCGTTCCTAATCCTGTCCAATCTTGTCACTCCCAAAGAGAACCTCAACATCTTCAGCTCTGCTACCTCTAGCTCTGACTCCTGTCTCTTCCTCAGTGACACTGTCTCTAAACCATACAGCATGGCCGGTCTCACCACTGTCCTGTACACCTTCCCCTTGATCCTTACTGATATTTTCCCATCACACAGAACTCCCGACACCTTTCTCCACCCATTCCAACCTGTCTGCACTCACTTCTTTACCTCTTTCCCACACTCTCCATTACTCTGGACTGTTGACCCCAAGTACTTAAACTCCTGTACCTTCTTCACCTCTTCACCCTGTAACCTTACTGTTCCACTTCCCTCCCTTTCATTCACACACATGTACTCAGTCTTACTACCACTGACTTTCATTCCTCTTCTCTCCAGCGCAAACCTCCACCTCTCCAGGCTTTCCTCCACCTGCTCCCTGCTCTCACTACAGATCACAATGTCATCTGCAAACATCATTGTCCAAGGAGACTCCTGTCTGACCTCCTCTGACAACTGGTCCATCACCATAGCAAACAGGAAGGGGCTCAGAGCCGATCCCTGATGCAGTCCCACCTCCACATTGAACTCCTCTGTCTGACCTACAGCACACCTCACCACTGTCCTGCTCCTCTCATACATGTCCTGCACCACTCTGACATACTTCTCTGCTACTCCTGACTTCCTCATACAGTACCACAGCTCTTCTCTTGGCACCCTGTCATACGCTTTCTCCAAGTCTACAAACACACAGTGCAACTCCCTCTGACCATCCCTATACTTCTCCATCAAAATTCTCAGAGCAAAAATTGCATCTGTTGTGCTCTTTCTGGGCATGAAGCCATACTGCTGCTCACAAATTTCCACTACCTTCCTTAACCTAGCTTCCACTACTCTCTCCCATAGCTTCATTGTATGGCTCATCAATGGCTTTATCCCCCTATAGTTGCTGCAACTCTGCACGTCACCCTTATTCTTAAAGATCGGCACTAACACACTTCTCCATTCCTCAGGCATCCTCTCACGCTCTAAAACCCTGTTAAACAAACCAGTTAAAAATTCCACTGCTGCCTCTCCCAGACACTTCCAGACCTCCACCGAGATGTCGTCAGGACCAACTGCCTTTCCACTTTTCATCCTCTTCAAAGCTTTCCTGATTTCATCCTTTCTAATCTTATCTACTTTCTGTTCCACAGAGTTCACCCCTTCTACTCTTTTTTCCCCCCTCTCATTTTCCTCATTCATCAGCTCCTCAAAAGTACTCCTTCCATCTCCTCTGTACACTCTCCTCAGTTGTGAGCACCCTTCCATCTCTATCATTAATAACTAACTTGCTGCACATCCTTCCCATCTCGATCCCTCTGCCTAGCTATCCTGTACAAGTCCTTCTCTCCTTCTCTAGTGTCTAACCTAGTGTACAACTCGTCATATGCCTTCTGCTTGGCCTTAGACACCTCCCTCTTCACTCTGTGCTGTAACTCCTTGTATTCCTGTCTATTCTCTTCAGTCCTGTCCATGTCCCACTTCTTCTTGGCTAACCTCTTCCTCTGGATACTATCCTGAACTTCCTCATTCCACCACCAAGTCTCCTTATCTTCTTTCCTCCTTCCAGATGACACACCCAGCACCTTTCTCCCTGTCTCCCTGATCACTTCTGCTGTAGTTTCCCAGTCATCTGGCAGCACTACCTGACCACCCAGAGCCTGCCTCAACTTCTGTCTAAATTCCTCACAACATTCCTCCTTTTTCAGCTTCCACCACTCGGTTTTTTTCTCTATCTCTATCTTTGACCTCTTCGTCTTACAGACCAACAAAGTCATCCTACACACCACCATCCTATGCTGTCTGGCTACACTCTCTCCCACTACCACTAATGACCACTTAGTCACTAATCTCTTTCAGATCGCCTCTTCTACATAGGATGTAGTCTACCTGTGTTCTCCTACCTCCACTCTTGTAAGTCACTCTATGCTCCTCCATCTTCTGAAAATAACTGTTAACCACAGCCATGCCCATCCTCTTTGCAAAGTCCACTACCATCTGTCCTTCTAGGTTCCTTTCCTTAACTCCAAACTTGCCCATCGCCTCCTCATCACCCGTGTTCCCCTCACCAACATGTCCATTAAAATCCGCTCCTATCACCACTCTCTCACCCGTGGGAATACTCTCCATCACCTCATCTAATTCACTCCAGAATCTCTCTTTCTCCTCTAACTCACAACCTACCTGTGGGGCATAACCACTAACAACATTCAACATCACCCCTTCAATCTCTAACTTCAGACTCATCACCCTGTCTGACACTCTCTTCACCTCCAGAACATTCCTCACAAACTCCTCCTTCAGGACCACACCTACCCCATTTCTCTTACTATCCACACCATAATAAAACTGCTTGAATCCTGCTCCTATACTACGAGCCTTGCTACCCTTCCACCTGGTCTGTACACACAGTATATCCACCTTCCTTCGCTCCATCATATCAGCCAGCTCTCTACCTTTCCCTGTCATAGTACCAACATTCAGAGTTCCTATTCTCAGTCCTACACTCTTACCTTTCCTCTTCTCTCTCTGTCTGCGCACTCTCCTCCCTCCTCTACTTCTTCAACCAACAGTAGCCCAATTTCCACCGGCGCCCTGTAGGTCAACGGCACAGATGGCCGCTGGTAGTCGTTGTTAACCCGGGCCTCGACCGATCCAGTATGAAATTCGTACTGACAATTCACATGGTTAAATTTGGCAATGTTTTATGCAGGATACCCTTCCTGACGCAACCCTCTCTATTTATCCGGGCTTGGGACCGGCAGAGAAGTCACTGGACTGTGACCCCCATGGCTAGATTTCATAGAGCAAGATAAATAAAGCAATATAAATTAGCTTTGCTCAGAGAGAAACAGAAATGAAGACTTTTTATACAGGATTGCTTATTTGAATTTGTTTGCACTGTTATTTGATGTAATCAATAAAACTGCTAATTAACTGATAACTGTTAAATTACATGTAGTGCGTGTGTGTTCGTTATATCATTGGGCAGTGCTACCGTTCAGATTTCTTCGGTTTTGTGCTACAGCACATTGGCGATGAAGTAAAAAGGTGACCTGGTCATTCATTCATTCATTGTGTGCCTATCTCAGGCGTCATAGGGCATCAAGGCAGGATACACCCTGGACGGAGTGCCAACCCATCGCAGGGCACACACACACTCTCATTCACTCACGCCATCACACACTACGGACAATTTAGAGATAACTAAATTGGAGATCAACCTACCATGCATGTCTTTGGACTGGGGGAGGAAATCGGAGTACCCGGAGGAAACCCCGAGGCACGGGGAGAACATGCAAACTCCACACACACATGGCGGAGGCGGGAATCGAACCCCCAACCCTGGAGATGTGAGGCAAACGTGCTAACCACTAAGCCACCGTGCCCCCTAGTCAGCTTTCACTTGAGGTTAAATTCTCAGGTCGACTGAATGAACCTTAGAGAAAGGAAAATAAAACCTGAAGAAGCGCTTCTTTTAAATGTTCAGTCATCTCCAACTGCTGAGGCATGCAGCCAAAACCAACACAGATCACGTCACTGGTCAATAACTTACAAGCTCGACTGAATTATTAAAGACCGGGTTACACTGCGAGGGAAAAAATAAAAATCAAGCCTTGGACAATTTAGTTTGGAACAAAGTGAGGAGAAGTAATGGATTGGAATCGGTTTAGCTTCGTCACCTCGTTTGGCCTGCAGCTATTAAAGTTGTGAGATTACGGCTAACAAGAGATAACCGAGCAGCAGCATAACTCACATGATAGAAACGGTCCATCTTATGAGGCTAAATTTAATTACTGGCCATCCTCCTACTCATTCACTCTCACTACCTCACTCACACACACAAACCCCTAACTCACATTCCCTCCCTCTCTCACACACACACACACACACACACTATTTCATACAGACACACTCTCTCTCACTCTCATACACACACTTGATCGCTCACTCACACACCCCCTCTCTTTCACACTCACACACACACACACACACACACACACACACACACCTCACATTCACTCTCTCTCCCTCTGACACACCCCTAGAGTGCATTCATTTGAAATAAAAATCTGAAATCAGGTTTTATTGCTCAGTTAATTAATTCATTACAGGAACATCAGAAACACTGTCCTTGCCTTCGCTTGAACCTTATATTCTTTTACACACACACACACACACACACACACACACACCTCACTAAACTGAGTGGGTGCACTAACTTTTCTATCCTTCATTAACAAGTACTTTTTACAGCTACGGTCCCTTGCATTTTACCTTTTCAACTGTACATATACATTGTTCAGTCCTTGCTGCCGTTTCATTATATTGCATCTCGCTACATGCTAACTTTTTTGGCTACAACATCCATCTTACATTTTAAACTGTTGAGCAGAAAGCTAGTTATTTATCTAGCTAGCCTTTCACTCCTTGATGTAATGTTTAGCATTGAGCTTACTATCTAAATTAAAAATATTTTCAACAGAACTTTTCCCTAGAGATCATTTATTTCTTATTTTCAATATGTAATTTTTGTCGTTATAACTATAATGACTGCCAAATCTTTTTTTAAAAAGGCTGTTGACAAATCTGTTCATCTTAGCCTGTGTTTAGATAGTTATTTCATGTAGAGAACGGCATACTGGCTAATCCAGTTGATGAAAAGTTCCTCCACTCATTAAATCCCAGTTTAACCAGTCAGTAAATGAAAGTCATAATAAAATACATATTTTATTAGCACTTTTTCAATTAAAATTTTTTTTAATAGGTTTAAGTGTGTTTAATATCATTTGTAATAAAGAAACTCCCAGTGAAATGAGGAATAAACCACATGTGTTTGCATTTTTTTCTTCCAGATTACACAAAATCAAAGTAAACGGTCTTTACTATACACTTTGCAGTCTCTGTGACTTATTTTTTCACATCGTTCACAAACTAATCAACTCTACTGAGCAAGCCTCGAGTAACGACTAACAATATCACAATAATCCTATTTTTTCTCCCACTTTCGTATTAAATGTAAATAATCACTTTACCACATACAACTGAATCAAATTTGAATCAAAATGCTTTGCTTTTCAACATTCATTTGTTAGCATGCTCGGCACCAAGGAGTGCCTTTCTAAACATTTTATGGAATTCAATCCAAAAATAAATGTTATTTTGTTCACTAAAATGTAAGGTAAGATTACATTCAACAATTTCAGACTTAAGAAGACTACGGACAGGTCATAATGTCGCGAAAATGTGTCCAAAAGGCAAGGAGTCATTTGGAACCAAGAAGGGTCGACTCACGAATCAAATGATTTGACTCGCATAAAAAAGAGACCACTATTTCGATGGAAGGAAAAGACGAGGATGAGAGACTGAGGACGTTTTGGTGAAGAGAAGCCCATGACTTATTTAGTAAAAGAAGCTGTAGTAGGAATAAATCAAATGACTAACCCTAATTAGATTAAGAATAGTTGCATTTAGAATAATATATTAATATTTCAAGAGCTCACAGAAGTAGCAAAACAGCCTGATTAATGGATTGGTTGATTGATAAAATGAAAACTTGTCACTTCAGTCAACGGAAGATGAATTTCAGCTTATTACACAGATTTGTGCTTGTTAAGTGGAATTAAATGGTTTAGAACGTCTCTTGACGCTCTGGAGACCATTTCCATACCTAGCATTAATATGAAAATCATCTGGATGTCAACATCTGGATAACAAATAATCAGCTCTTGGCTTTGTATTTGCATCTAGTATTTACATGCACTCTCGTTTGTCTGCATGTTGCACACATGATCGCTTGGCATTTTCCTGCAGGACATGAAAGCGAGTTAGTGAACTGGGTAATGCAGAGAGTCAGGCAGATTATTACATTGTACTGCCACCAAGTCTTTTTAAATGGCGCCTATAATTTAGCTGCTTGCATTTTAACCTCGATCCACTTTATTTGTTTGCTGCGAGAGACAACAGGAATGTGATGCGAAAGCTCTTTTCACACAGGATACGCAAGATTATTCTCCAATTTGTCAAATCAATAACAGGATGTTTATCACATGGAGTCATTTCTACCGCTAACAGTTGTGATATTTCCAGAATCAGGAATGCTCAGGCTGTAATATACACCAAAACCACTGATTCAAACATGACTAAAATTCCAGAGATACTCCAGGAACAACTACGTCACCACAACTCAAACAAATCTAGTCAGAATAGAGCTTCAGGCACAGATTTATTTGAGAGAACAGTTTTGAGATTTACATCCTGCTTGCTCTCTCGCATTTGCATCACAACCTTTAAAAATCAAACCAATATAAACAAACACGAAAAAACTAATGAGCTAGTGAGCAAAAATCTGCCGAGTAAGCAAAGGCTAATCTAGGGAATGAAAGCTAACCTTGAGCACTAAAACTTGTGAAAACTCAATGCACATGAGCTAATCTAAAGCTAACAAAGCTAATCTAAATCTAATCTGAGCACATGTGCTAATCTAAAAGGCAATAAATAGCTGTCTAGTAAGCAAAAAACAAAACAAAAAAAAGCCAACCAAGCTTAAACCTAGGTTGCTAGTCAACCTAGCAAAAACTAATGAGTGAAAGCTAAGATAGAAAGCAAAGCAAGTAACCGAGTTCATGAAATCTAGTCTATTGTATTAGCTAGCTTTATTTTCATTAAGATTTACATAATCAGCGAAAACTGAGTGAAAGTTCACCTACTGAGAAAAGACCAGCAAAGCGAGCAAAATCAAAAGCTAACCTTAAAAGTTAACCTAACAAGCAAAACCTAATTAGTAAAATCTAACCAAGAAAGTGCTACCCAACCTAGTAACTGAAAGCTGAGCAAAAGGTTTGCCATCCCCTCAAATGTTCTGTCTTTATTATTTTAACTAAACCCTGAATTGTTCCACTGTAAAACAAAACTAATAAGCAAAAACTAAGAGAATGCTAATCTTGGAAATGAAAACTAACCTAGCAAGTGGAGGCCGACTAATGAGTCAAAGTGAACCTAGCACATGAGAGCTGATCTTATGAGTGAAAGCAAACAAAAATGTACCTAGCAAGCAACTAAAAAAATATATAAAATGCTAACCTAATCCCAAAAACTATCCAAACAATGAAATCCAACCTAGTGACCAAAATCTGGCCTAGCATGCAAAATACTGATATTTCTTGAAACAAAAACATTTAAAATGGTCCACAGTAAAACAAAACTAGTGAGCAGAATCTAACCTAGCAAGCAAAGGCAAATCTAGGGAGTGAAAGATAACCTAGCACATGGGAGCTAATCTAGTGAGAGAAAGCAAACCTAGCTGGGAAAAAAATAATTAAATCAGTGACATCCAACCTAGCAAAGCTAACTAATAAGTGAAAGTTAATACAGTGAGCGTAGCTATATAGCAAGCATCTTGTCATACAGGTCATCTAGTGCCTGAAAGTAGAGTTAGCAAATAAAGATTTATTGGGTCAGTGAAAGCTAACCTAGCAAGCACTGTAAAATGAATCTAGTCAGAAGAATGAAATCTAACCTAGCAAGTGAAGGCTAACTAATGAGTGAAAACTAACTAGCAATCAAAGAGTAATCTGGGAAGTGACATCTATCCTAGCAAATGCAGGCTAAATAATGAGTGAAAGCAAATGTAGCAAGTACAGCAAAGCTACCATGATGCATGACAGCTAATCTAGTGAGGGAAAGTGAAGCTAGCAAACAAATATTTACCTAGTGAGCAAAATCTGACTGAAAGCTAACTTAGCAGCTAAACACTATCCTAGCATGTGAAAGATTTCCATGCCATCAAATGATTTAAACTCTAACCATCACCACCATCACACTCTCGAACCCCGAGAGAGTAACCCAGACACCTTCATACACTCGCACGCCAGGCTAGGAACCCAGACACCATCACACATGACCACCATCACACACTCGCACCCCGAGCGAGGAGCCCAGACACCTTCATACACTCACATGCCGAGCGAAGAGCCCAGACACCACCACACACTTGCACAATGAGCGCAGAACCTAGACACCATCACACACTCGCACGCCAGGCTGGGAACCCAGACACCATCACACATGACCACCATCACACACTTGCACGCCGAGCGAGGAACCCAGACACCATCACACACTCGCACGCCAGGCTAGGAACGCAGACACCACCACACACTTGCACATGACCGCAGAACCCTGACACTATCACACACTCGCACGCCGAGCGAGGAACCCAGACACTATCACACACCGCACAGAACCACCATCACACACTCGCACGCCAGGCTAGGAACGCAGACACCACCACACACTTGCACATGACCGCAGAACCCTGACACCATCAGACACTCGCACGCCGAGTGAAGAACCGAGACACCATCACACACTCGCACGCCAGGCTAGGAACCCAGACACCACCACACACTTGCACATGACCGCAGAACCCTGACACCATCACACACTCGCACGCCGAGCGAGGAACCCAGACACCATCACACACCGCACAGAACCACCATCACACACTCGCACGCCAGGCTAGGAACGCAGACACCACCACACACTTGCACATGACCGCAGAACCCTGACACCATCACACACTCGCACGCCGTGTGAAGAACCGAGACACCATCACACACTCGCACGCCAGGCTAGGAACCCAGACACCATCACACATGACCACCATCACACCGAGCGAGGAGCCCAGACACCATCACACACCGCACAGAACCACCATCACACACTCGCACCCCAAGAGAGGAACCCAGACACCATCACACACTCGCACGCCAGGCTAGGAACCCAGACACCATCATACACTCGCATACCTAGCAAGGAACCCAGACACAACCACACACGCACATTTGCACAGCAAGCGCAGAATCTAGACACCATCGTCCACACCAAGCAAAGAACCCCAGATGCTCTCATAAACTAGCATGCCGAGAAAAGAACCCAGACACCACTTTATCCTCACATGCGCCCACAGAACCAAGGCTCTGTTGTGCACTCACAGCGAGCGCAGAACCTAGACACCTTCACACACTTGCATGCCAAACGAAGAACCCCCGACACCGTCGTACAGTCGCACGCTGAACACAGAACCCTGACACCATAAATATCACCGAGCACTTCAGAGGATTATGCTCCTGTTAAAGACTCAAAAGAAAAAGGAAAAGGAAAGGTCAATCAAGGACACACTGAGAATAGGCAGAGACATAAACAACTGAGCAAAAGGAGGAAAAATATCAAGAGAAAGAATGATGGACTTGCAATAATGAAAAACAGAAATGATGGACAGAGAAAAAAAAAAAGAAGAGAATAGGAACTTTGAGAGTGAAATTGGCAAAGAAAAGAGAGAAAGAAGACACTTTTCCTAAGACAGCAAGGAGGGAAAAAAATATATAAAAACAAAACAGGAAATAAACAATAGGCAAGAAAGAAACCAAAAAAGATGAAGAGAATGATAATTGAGAGAATAGTGATGGATGCAGAAATGAATAAATAAGCAAAAGGAAAAAAAAATAGCGACGGAAAGAAAGGAAGGGATAAAACCATTTTAGGAAGGATAGAGTATTCACGGAGGTAGAACTGGATAAAAGAAAAGAGGAACGAGTTAGAAATATAAAATAAGAGGGGGGGAATAGGGAAGGACAGGTTATGAACAAAATAATAGCAAATAAAATGACAGGAAGGAAAGAAAGAAAGAAGGAAGGAAAGAAGGAAAGGAAAGAAGGGAAGAAAGAGGGAAGGAAAGGAAAGAAGGGAAGAAAGAGGGAAAGAAAGAGGGAAGGAAAGGAAAGAAGGAAAGAAAGGAGAAAAGTAGAAAAGGAGAAAACAAATAAAATGAAGAGAATCATCATGAAGGACAGAAGAATGATAAATGTTAAAAACTTAAAAATATGAACTTCTGGGTGGGGGAAAGAAAGCAAGGGAAAAAAACAAAAAAGAAAAATAGAAAGACAAACAGAAGAAACTGATCATTTCAAAGAACTGACATTTCTTACTGATCTGAGACCAGTTTTCTATCAAGCAGTTTAGGTGTATAAGGCATTTTATTCTAGAGCCACTGACCCTGGATCAGTCTGAGAGTGGAGCTTTTCCTGGATCAGTTATCTCACTCCAGCAGACGTGCAGCAACAGGCCATGAAGATGAAGCCACACCTAATCAATGAAAACTGCCGGCCTGATGACCTTTACATGTTTTAACAAGATATTACTCAAAAGTATTAGCCCCCTTGGTCTTAACTCTGTGATAGTAATGTTGGCTCTCTCTCTCTCTCTCTCTCTCTCTCTCTCTCTCACACACACACACACACACTATGCTATGCTATGCCTTCTTCCTCTTGGGGTTAGCAGGTCTGGTACTAGTAGATCTTTTGATGAAGTCTTCTATAATAATTACCAATATAATAGCTATTCAAAAACAAACACCTTGTCCCTTGAATGAGTGGGACATTAGTTCCACGTACACTCTGAGACACAAACAAGAAAGAAAGAAAGACACAGGGAAAGAGAGGCAGCCACACACACACACACACACACACACAACACAACAAAAGGCACTGAGGACAACAGAGAGAAACACACAGAGACAGAAACACAGACAGAGGCACAAACAAGAGACAACAGACAGAGAGAGAAACACACAGACAGACACACCGACAGAGAGACATCAAATCAAAGAGCACTCTGGCTGAATGTGTGGTGTGATTACATCACAGGACAGATCTTGGCCTAAATCTGTGAAAAATCTGCAGTCATTTAAAAAAAATTGCAAGATCCTCTGAATATCAGTGTTTTTCCAGCGTTATGCGTCTCACACACACACAACCGTACAGAGGACGACAGAAAAATGACGACAAACAAATGTTTTACAACTATCTGCATAATAAAAATGAATAAATAAAACATAAATTAGTTATCACTAGAAATGAAGATACCTGTACAAGCAAAGGGAAAAAAAAAAAAATTTATTTATAATATAATATAATAATAAATATAAATAAAAAATAAAATGTCTTTGAGACATTCGTAAGATCCTCGTTCACATGTGTGGTGTCGGCCATATTGAAAGTGTTTTTCAATGAACGAATGAATAATCTTATATATATATATATATAAATAAATATTTTTAAATTAATTTAATTAAATTTTACATTTGTTATATTAAATTTTTAATAAAATAATAATTTATATATATATATATATATATATATGAGAATGTGGACTGGTGGCAGAACATTTATTTATTCATTCAGTCATTCACTTGTGTTTATTTATAATTTATTGAGGGTCAGAAAGAAAGAAAGAAACAACGAAAGAAAGATCTGGAGGCATGCAGTTCTAGGAAAGCGATCAGTGTTGGTGTGGTGTGTTACTGTTCAAAGTTAAACATTTCTAACACTATGGCCTGAAGATTCTTGGTACTACACCTTGGTAATTTTGCACAGATTACAGTTTCTGATTGAGAGACATGGATTATTTACCCCAGTCATTCCTTTGGAGCAGAAAATAAACGAATATATAGCAAATACACATAATCAATTCTAAATGAATTACACAAAACAACAGAGCCAGAGTCAGTGATTTAATGTCTCATGCTAAAATGCAGCGCTAAAATCTAAACATTTCACCTCAAGTTTTAACTTCATATTTAATATCATGAATAGAAGGCCAGGTCCAGAGAAGCATCCTAAATCGCATAAGCATCTAGATGTTGCACTTATTCAACTAGGAAAAATAAATAAACAGATAAAAAAATAAAAAAACAATGTGTGGAATACTTGCAGCTTTGCTTACAGAGCAAAAGAGGGGCGGAGCTACTACGCTGGATAAGAAAACATTTTCAATATGGCCGACACCACACATGTGAACGAGACCTCTTACGAACGTCTCGAAGACATTATTATGGGAGAGTTCTAATCTCCCAAACACACACACACACACACTTTAGAGAACCACAAACACAAACCAGCAAAGTTACTATACTGGTTATTAATACAGGAATATAAATAAATAAGCAAACTGAGTAGAACCTCTACCGATTCTTCTGGTCTGAAAGCCACAATACCAATCAATACACATCAAACTCAAGCCCTAAACAAGCATCAGGGGATCTTTGAGCTTTAGACTCTTTGACGCCCGATAGAAATGAATGCAGAGTAAACTTTAATGTGTACATGAAATATGCACACGGTCCCATCTATACGGTCCGAGTATAAAATATGCATGAGCTTCAATTAATGCCTGCACCTGAAGTTTATAGACACGGTTTATCCGTGCATTTTTAAATACTCTGAGCTTATTGGTAGTATTCGTTCTCACAGGTTGGATGTCTAGTACGATCTATCTGGAAAGGAAAAAAGGGGAAAAATACTAAAACGAACCAAAAAAAAAAAAATCTTCAGAATTAAGAGGAAAAGAAGGTGGTGTAGATGAAGTGCCAGACCAGAACTGGGTCTTGCTTCCTGTTTCTATGATGATCAGAAACTCCAGACAGGTATTTTAGGGGAATTTGAGTATGACGTTATTCCCAGACCATAAATAAATAAATAAATAAATAAATAAATAAGATACCTCACAGTGCATTAGAATACTTTCATTTTAAATGCAATAAATCTCAAAAAAAAGTTCCAAAAAATTAGAAACAATTTAAAAAACAAATTAGGAAGTTACATAAACCAGAAGCTTGATTTACACAGGGTTTAAAAAATAAATTGATTAAATAAAAAAAAAAAAATAAAAAAAAGTCAGGCATTTTTCTCTTATTCAGAGTCAACACCTGTAGCCCCGCCCACTTTCCTGCTATGTAAACAAATCTGCGAGTGTTGAGTGTATGAAGTGTCCAACATCTCTCCCAGGATTTCCCAAGAATGGGACAGGGACAGGCTAGGCCACGCCCAATTTTGGGTTAAATCCCAATACAGATACGGATATGTGACGTGTTACACAGGTACAGGTAAGGGTAGAGATCCAAACACTGGTGCATTACATTTCCAAAATGAAAGAAAAGCATGATGGGAAAAAAAAAACAAATCAAACAAGCTTAAATGTTTTTTAGGATCTTGTCTGTGTTCTGCGTGCCAGTGTGTGTGATGAAATTTCCCCCCTGACGCGCCAGTGTAATGAAGTCCGCGTTTTCCATTCAGAGTGCAATTTGGCACAGTGTACGGCAATGTGACCAGCAACACACACACACACACACACACACACACACACACACACAATAGCGTATTATTGTGCCACATTATGTAGAACAGCACATTTTTATAAATCTATAAAAGGATGATCTCCATGTTGCGCTTCGGCGATTTTTTGCGTAAAGGACGACTTTATTTCTCCTGGGAATCCTTTACATCTCCGATGGATCATTTGGGAAAATCTAGGAATATAATGCGCTCAAGGTCCCAAAAATTCAACACAAAGCCATGTAATAATGATTCAGGCGCGTTCTCTGGAATGATTTCTTTTATGAATATCATTCTTTAAAAAAAAAAAAAAAAAAAAAATGCGTATAAGGTTATTAGAATAACAAAAAATGCTAAATAGAAAAAATAATTGTCTAGGTGTTAAGAGGCCCCCTCATACACACACAATAGGACACACACATTCAGATCCCCGCACATTCCGCAAGGGAAATTTGCATATTGTAGAAACACACACACACACACACACACACACACACACACACACACACACACAAAAATGTACCTGTCAATTGTTTTTTCCTTTGTTTTCCCCCCTTCTTCTCCTTCCCAGCTCAGGCTTATAGCTTTGCTCCTGTCCCTGCGTTCCGAGCGAGATAAATCCCTGGCAAATCCACAGCGGCGGCGATGATGATGAAGATGAAGAAGATAAGCAGGTCTCGAACCCCTCTCACCATCCCCGCACCGAGCAAACCCGCACCGCGTTCGCACACATCTGCAGTTCAGCTTTGTGTTAGAATGATCCTCTGAAAATCACGGGAAAAGAAGAAGAGAAAAAAAAAAAGATCCGTGCCTTTTTTTTTTTTTTTTTTTTTTTTTTTTTTTTTTTAATTAAAAGAGACGCACCGGGAGCAGAGAACACACAAAGGACGCGCTAGGAATATAAATACACCGGCGCGCTGAGGCTTAATATATGCGTCTATGTGAAGCAAGTGCAGGCGAGTTGATTTAAAAATGGCGGCCTGCATGTGTACATTTCAATATAAGAGTCTGGTTGCGTGCCAAAAAATAACAAGAAAGAAAGAAAGAAACAAACAAACAAAAAATGCAAATCAAGGTCAAACAAAAACATATAAAAAAAACGGAACCTGTCATAATTAGCCAATTATTTGCTTAGTGGCAAGAATTAGCTATTTATAAAAAACAACAACAATAATAATAATAACGTGCAAAATCAAATCGGAACAAACGGTACTGTATTGTTCCACTGTTATGCTGACGATACCCAGTTATATATCTCATCAAAACCAGATGAAATATCTAAACTGTCTAGATTAACAGAGTGTGTTAAAGATATTAAAGATTGGATGACTGATAATTTTCTATTACTAAATCCTGATAAGACGGAGATATTACTGATTGGTCCAAAAACCAATACACAGAAGCTCTCACAATTCAACCTGTACTTAGAAGGATGTTCTATTACTACTAGCTCTACAGTGAAAGACCTGGGCGTAATGTTAGACAGCAATTTGTCCTTTGAAAAACATGTTTCCGATATTACAAAAACAGCCTTCTTCCACCTCAGAAACATTGCCAAGCTTAGTAACATTTTATCTGTATCTGATGCAGAAAAGCTAGTTCACGCATTCATGACCTCCAGACTGGACTATTGTAATGCATTACTAGGTGGTTGTCCTGCATCTTCAATAAACAAGCTACAGTTAGTCCAGAATACAGCCGCCAGAGTCCTTACCAGGTCAAGAAAATATTATTATATAACCCCAATATTATCATCCCTGCGCCAGATTAAGATGGTTTGGACATGTTCAGAGGAGGGAGAGTGAGTATATTGGTAGGAGAATGTTGGACATGGAGCTGCCAGGCAGGAGGCAAAGAGGAAGGCCAAAGAGGAGGTATATGGATGGAATAAATGAGGATATGAAGCTAGTGGGTGCAAGTGTTGAGGATGCAGAAGATAGGGATAGGTGGAGAGAGATGATTCGCTGTGGCGACCCCTGAAGGGAAAAGCCGAAAGAAGAAGAAGAAGAATACCATCCCTGCACTGGCTACCTGTCAAGTTTAGAATTGATTATAAACTAGCACTACTTACGTACAAGGCTCTAAATGGTTTAGCTCCCACGTATCTAGCCAGTCTTCTAACACATTACAATCCATCACGCTCCTTAAGATCTTAAAACTCCGGACTTCTGGTAGTTCCCAGAATATCAAAGTCTACAAAAGGGGGTAGAGCTTTTTCGTATTTAGCTCCTAAACTTTGGAACAGTCTTCCTGACAGTGTTCGGGGCTCAGACACAGTCTCCCAGTTTAAACGTAGATTAAAGACATATCTCTTTAGCCAGGCATACACCTAATAAATCCCATAACCTTGTACTCCAATACATTTGATTAAATGCACATCATCATCTAGTGCCTGCTAATATTATGAACAGCAGCTACGCTAATTCCTTTCCATTTGTTTCCCTTCTTCTACCCATCCTGAGACACACAGAGATTGTGCCAGCTCCAGTGGCATCCAGAGATGGACCAGCTCATTAACATTTACATTTCTGGCATTTGGCAGACGCTCTTATCCAGAGCATACAAAAGTGCTTTAGTTCTCAGTCAATGAATACATTAACACTGGTTCAATAGGACACAAACTTGGGATACCATTAGCCTAAACTGACTTGGATTTTTTTTTTTTTTTTTTTTAAACTTTGCAACATAATACATAAACAGCCAAGGTTCTGCTTTCTGAGGACTGGAGTATTCAAAGCAGCACTGCCAACCCTATGTGGACGACAACAACCTCCTAATTAATTTACACATAACTTTCTACACATGCTGTATCTGCATCACACAACTAATGCAGAAAGGACATTGTTCATATCACACTCTCCGGTGTCACCCAGATGAGGATGGGTTCCCTTTTGAGTCTGGTTCCTCTCAAGGTTTCTTCCTAATACCATCTAAGGGAGTTTTTCCTTGCCACAGTCGCCTGAGTCACCTCAGGCTCGCTCACTAGGGAAAATTTTGTCTAACATCTAGGACTGTTTGTTTTCATGTTTATTGTTTCTTATGTTCTGTAAAGCTGCTTTGAAACAATTCTCTTTGTTAAAAGCGCTATACAAATAAAATTGAATTGAATTGAATTGAATACTGTATATGATTAATTTGCAGCTAATCTTGTAGCCTCTTCTAAATGCCCTTGAGGAACAATTTATTTCTTTATTCATCACATATGCATTAATAAACAGTGATCTTTTTTCTCTGTAGGTTGTTAAGTACCTAGGTTCAGAGCACATGGTCATCTATAATACAGCATGCGTGGAGTAGATAGAGTTAAGGGCCTTGCTCAAGGGCCCGATAGTAACTAGTAAGTCATTAGTAACTGAGCATTTCCACACTCCCCCATGACATATGACAAGATGGAAAGTAAATTGGATATCTAAGATAATCTGAGAAATAAATCTAATGAAATAAAATGTACAGTGGTGTGAAAAAGTGTTGGCCCCCTTCCTGATTTCTTATTTTTTGCATGTTTGTCGCACTTTAATGTTTCGTATAATCAAACACATTTAAATATTAGTCAAAGATAACACAAGTAAACACATCATGCAGTTTTTAAATGAAGGTTTTTATTATTAAGGGAAAACAAAATCCAAAACTACATGGCCCTGTGTGAAAGTGTTTGCCCCCCCTGTTAAAACATAACTTAACTGTGGTTTATCACACCTGAGTTCAATTTCTCTAGCCACACCCAGGCCTGATTACTGCCACACCTGTTCGCAATCAAGAACTCACTTAAATAGGACCTGCCTGACAAAGTGAAGTAGACCAAAAGATCCTCAAAAGCTAGACGTCATGCCGAGATCCAAAGAAATTCAAAAACAAATGAGAAAGAAAGTAATTGAGATCTATCAGTCTGGAAAAGGTTATAAAGCCATTTCTAAAGCTTTGGGACTGCCGTGAACCACAGTGAGAGCCATTATCTACAAATGGTGAAAACATGGAACAGTGGAGAACCTTCCCAGGAGTGGCCGGCCGACCAAAATTATCCCAAGAGCGCAGCGACAACTCATCCAGGAGGTCACAAAAGACCCCACAACAACATCCAAAGAACTGCAGGCCTCACTTGCCTCAGTTAAGGTGTGTTCATGACTCCACCATAAGAAAGAGACTGGGCAAAAATGGTTTGCGTGGCAGAGTTCCAAGACGAAAACCAAGGCTGAGCAAAAAGAACATAAAGGCTCGCCTCAGTTTAGCCAGAAAACATCTTGATGATCCCCAAGACTTTTGGGAAAATACTCTGTGGACTGACGAGACAAAAATTGAACATTTTGTAAGGTCTGTGTCCCATTACGTCTGGCGTAAAAGTAACACCGCATTTCAGAAAAAGAACATCATACCAACAGTAAAATATGGTGGTGGTAGTGTGATGGTCTGGGGCTGTTTTGCTGCTTCAGGACCTGGAAGACTTGCTGTGATAAATGGAACCATGAATTCTGCTGTCTATCAAAAAATCCTGAAGGAGACTGTCCGGCCATCTATCTGTGACCTCAAGCTGAAGCGAACTTGGGTTCTGCAGCAGGACAATGATCCAAAACACTCCAGCAAGTCCACCTCTGAATGGCTGAAGAAAAACAAAATGAAGACTTTGGAGTGGCCTAGTCAAAGTCCTGACCTCAATCCGATTGAGATGCTGTGGCATGACCTTAAAAAGGTGGTTCATGCTCGAAAACCCTCCAATGTGGCTGAATTACAACAATTCTGCAAAGATGAGTGGGCCAAAATTCCTCCACAGTGCTGTAACAGACTCATCAACATTACTCATTGCAGCATGTAACTGCAAGTTATTGAAAACGCTTGATTGCGGTTGTTGCTGCTAAGGGTGGACCAACCAGTTATTAGACTTAGGGGGCAAACACTTTTTCACACAGGGCCATGTAGTTTGGGATTTTGTTTTCCCTTAATAATAAAAACCTTCATTTAAAAACTGCATGATGTGTTTACTTGTGTTATCTTTGACTAATATTTAAATGTGTTTGATTATCTGAAACATTAAAGTGTGACAAACATGCAGAAAAATAAGAAACCAGGAAGGGGGCCAACACTTTTTCACACCACTGTACTATAAAGTTTAAAGTTACTTTTTATGTTACTATTTCATTCCTGTTTAATCCATAATGGGAAGCCTGAGGCGATGGTGGTGAGGAAAAACTCCCTGAGATGATATGAGGAAGAAACCTTGAGAGGAACCAGGCTCAGAAGGGAACCTCATCCTCATTTGGGTGACACTGGACAGGAATAATGCAACTGTTGATAATGTCCTTTCTGCAACAGCAAACAATTTTATTTTTAGTATACATAATTCACCTTGAAACTACTTTGCACTTTGAACATGCATACCTTGATGGTACCTTTTATCTCTGACCAAGACTGGTACTACAGTCTCTGCTACAGGGCTCTGAGTTCTTTCAGTCCAACGTTAACCCCCACAACATGTCTTCATGGAGCTTTGTGCACAGGGGCATTGTCGTGCAGCAACATACCGAGCCTTTCTTTAAAACATGCACACATCAGACCCATTTATTCAGAGGCAGATCAAGGTGGCCAGTCCACCTACTTGGATGTTTTTGGGAGGTGGAAGGAAGCTGGAGAACCCACAGGAAGCTCACATGGACACAAGGAGAAGCAATCAGAGCTCACGGTTGAACCTAGGATCTTGGAGCCACTGTACTGCCCAGTTTTATACCACTGTAATTCCAAAAGCCATAAATCTTTATAAATTAAATGAATAAGTAATAAGTACACTTTGAGCCAGACACACCATCATATACATGTACACCTGCACATTCATGCAAATATCCAATCAGCCAATCATGTTGCAGCAGTACAATGAACAAAATAGTGCAGATACAGAATGAGAATAAAATAGATGAATGTTGGTGTTAGATGAGCTGTTTTGAGGATTTCAGAAATCTACCGGGATTTTCACAAAAAAAAGAAAAAATTCTCAGTAAAAGAGAGAGAAGTAAGACAGGAATAGCTAATGATTCACACAAAACAGGACGGCTATGCTAACTCATATAACATTCATCACTTTTTACAAACGTGATGAACAGAAAAGCCTCCCAAAATGCACAGCACACCGAAACTTAAGGTTAACTTAAGGAATATTCTAAAAAGAGCAGAAAATTACAGCAGACCTGCTTCTGTTAGACAAAAAAACAGGAATCTGAAGCTACAGTGGACTGAAAGATTAGAAGACCTGTCTGTTTCTGCCACCTGTTTGGCTGATTGAATAATTAAAAGTCTTCTTAATGGCTACAAATTCAATTTACTGTGACATTCGATGTATACTATATTGCCAAAAAACTTTGGGACATCCCTCCAAATCATTGAATTCAGGTGTTGTTTTTCAGGGGTTGGGCTTGGCCTCTTAGTTCCAGTGAAAAT
Organism: Hemibagrus guttatus; assembly: GCA_033459395.1. NCBI lineage: Eukaryota > Metazoa > Chordata > Actinopteri > Siluriformes > Bagridae > Hemibagrus > Hemibagrus guttatus. The sequence continues at coordinate 22,578,568 of JAUCMX010000010.1, forward strand.
AACTCTTAATGCTTCAGCATACCAAGACATTTTGGACAATTTCATGCTCCCAACTTTGTGTGAACAGTTTGGGGATGACCCCTTCCTGTTCCAACATGACTGCGCACCAGTGCACAAAGCAAGGTCCATAAAGACATGGATGAGCGAGTTTGGTGTGGAGGAACTTGACTGGCCTGCACAGAGTCCTGACCTCAACCTGATAGAACACCTTTGGGATGAATTAGAGTGGAGACTGTTTCTACAAAGTTGGGAGCATGAAATTGTCCAAAATGTCTTGGTATGCTGAAGAATTAAGAGTTCCTTTCACTGGAACTAAGGAGCCGAGCCTAACCCCTGAAAATAACACCTGAATTCAATGATTTGGAAGGGTGTCCCAAAACTTTTGACAATATAGTGTAGGTCCCATTCTTACTCCTATCCATGCTTCAAAACAGGTTCTTTCAGTTGTCCCTACACTTTGATTGAGGTTGACCAGCTTCTTTCAGATGTCCCTGTACTGAAAAATAACACCTGAATTCAATGATTTAGAGGGGTGACCCAAAACCTTTGGAAATATAGTGTATATTTCCCCCGGAGCTCATAATAAACTGGATTTTCTCGCCATCTGGTGTTCACAATGAGAACTGCACTCAATAGTAAATGCTCTGCTACCTCTAGCTCTGACTCCTGTCTCTTCCTCAGTGACACTGTCTCTAAACCATACAGCATGGCCGGTCTCACCACTGTCCTGTACACCTTCCCCTTGATTCTCGCTGATATTTTCCTATCACACAGAACTCCTGACACCTTTCTCCACCCATTCCAACCTGCCTGCACTCACTTCTTTCCCTCTTTCCCACACTCTCCATTACCCTGGACTGTTGACCCCAAGTACTTAAGCTCCTGTACCTTCTTCACCTCTTCACACTGTAACCCTACTGTTCAACTTCCCTCCCTTTCATTCACACACATGTACTCAGTCTTACTACGACTGACTTTCATTCCTCTTCTCTCCAGCGCAAACCTCCACCTCTCCAGTTTTTCTCCACCTGCTCCCTGCTCTCACTACAGATCAGAATTCAGGTGTTGTTTTTCAGGGGTTGGGCTTGGCCTCTTAGTTCCAGTGAAAATAACTCTTAATTCTTCAGCATACCAAGACATTTTGGACAATTTCATGCTCCCAACTTTGTGTGAACAGTTTGGGGATGACCCCTTCCTGTTCCAACATGACTGCGCACCATTGCACAAAGCAAGGTCCATAAAGACATGGATGAGCGAGTTTGGTGTGGAGGAACTTGACTGGCCTGCACAGAGTCCTGACCTCAACCTGATAGAACACCTTTGGGATGAATTAGAGTGGAGACTGTTTCCACAAAGTTGGGAGCAAGAAATTGTCCAAAATGTCTTGGTATGCTGAAGCATTAAGAGTTCCTTTCACTGGAACTAAGGAGCCGAGCCTAACCCCTGAAAAACAACACCTGAATTCAATGATTTGGAAGGGTGTCCCAAAACTTTTGACAATATAGTGTAGGTCCCATTCTTACTCCTATCCATGCTTCAAAACAGGTTCTTTCAGTTGTCCCTGTACTGAAAAATAACACCTGAATTCAATGATTTAGAGGGGTGTCCCAAAACCTTTGGCAATATAGTGTACATTTCCCCCGGAGCTCATAATAAACTGGATTTTCTCGCCATCTGGTGTTCACAATGAGAATTGCACTCAATAGTAAACGTATTTAGATTTTTTTTGTTCATTCATAAAAAAAGTGAACATAAATAATAGATAAATAAAGTTCTGGGTGAACAATAAGAAGATTTGTGGATGCTTTTCAGATGAATCTTTCCTCACAAGGCATTTTAGGGCTGGGATCGGAAGCTGGAGACACATTTACGGAGATGTTTAAACAAAAATGCTGTATTCTTTAAGAAGTATTCTGTAATTTATCATTTATCTTCTTCTTCTTCTTTTGGCTTTCACCCTCAGGGTCCTCACAGTGAATCATCTCTCTCCACCTGTCCCTATCTTCTGCATCTTCAAAACTTGCACCCACTAGCTTCATATCCTCATTTATTCCATCCATATACCTCCTCTTTGGCCTTCCTCTTTGCCTCCTGCCTGGCAGCTCCATGTCCAACATTCTCCTACCAATATACTCACTCTCCCTCCTCTGAACATGTCCAAACCATCTTAATCTGGCCTCCCTAACTGTGTCCCCCAAATGTCCAACATGAGCTGTCCCTCTGATGTACTCGTTCTTAATCCTGTCCAACCTTGTCACTCCCAAAGAGAACCTCAACATATTCAGCTTTGCTACCTCTAGCTCTGACTCCTGTCTCTTCCTCAGTGACACTGTCTCTAAACCATACAGCATGGCCGGTCTCACCACTGTCTTGTACACCTTCCCCTGATATTTTCCCATCACACAGAACTCCTGACACCTTTCTCCACCCATTCCAACCTGCCTGCACTTGCTTCTTTCCCTCTTTCCCACACTCTCCATTACCCTGGACTGTTGACCCCAAGTACTTAAACTCCTGTACCTTCTTCACCTCTTCACCCTGTAACCCTACTGTTCAACTTCCCTCCCTTTCATTCACACACATGTACTCAGTCTTACTACGACTGACTTTCATTCCTCTTCTCTCCAGCGGAAACCTCCACCTCTCCAGGTTTTCCTCCACCTGCTCCCTGCTCTCACTACAGATCACAATGTCATCTGCAAACATCATTGTCCAAGGAGACTCCTGTCTGACCTCCTCTGACAACTGGTCCATCACCATAGCAAACAGGAAGGGGCTCAGAGCCGATCCCTGATGCAGTCCCACCTCCACTTTGAACTCCTCTGTCTGACCTGCTCCTCTCCTACATGTCCTGCACCACTCTGACATACTTCTCTGCTACACCTGACTTCCTCATACAGTACCACAGCTCTTCTCATGGCACCCTGTCATACACTTTCTCCAAGTCTACAAACACACAGTGCAACTCCCTCTGACCATCCCTATACTTCTCCGTCAAAATTCTCAGAGGAAAAATTGCATCTGTTGTGCTCTTTCTGGGCATGAAGCCATACTGCTGCTCACAAATTTCCACTACCTTCCTTAACCTAGATTCCACTACTCTTTCCCATAGCTTCATTGTATGGCTCATCAACTTTATCCCCCTATAGTTGCTGCAACTCTGCACGTCAACCTTATTCTTAAAAGATCAGCACTAACACACTTCTCCATTCCTCAGGCATCCTCTCACTCTCTAAAACCCTGTTAAACTAGTTGAAAATTCCACTGCTGCCTCTCCCAGACACTTCCAGACCTCCACCGGGATGTCGTCAGGACCAACTGCCTTTCCACTTTTCATCCTCTTCAAAGCCTTCCTGACTTCATCCTTTTTAATCTTATCTACTTTCTGTTCCACAGAGTTCACCCCTTCTACTCTTTTTTCCCTCTCAATTTCCTCATTCATCAGCTCCTCAAAGTACTCCTTCCATCTCCTCTGTACACTCTCCTCACTTGTGAGCACCCTTCCATCTCTATCCTTAATAACTAACTTGCTGCACATCCTTCCCATCTCAATCCCTCTGCCTAGCTAACCTGTACAAGTCCTTCTCTCCTTCTCTAGTGTCTAACCTAGTGTACAACTCGTCATATGCCTTCTGCTTGGCCTTAGACACCTCCCTCTTCACTCTGCGCTGTAACTCCTTGTATTCCTGTCTATTCTCTTCAGTCCCGTCCATGTCCCACTTCTTCTTGGCTAACCTCTTCCTCTGGATACTATCCTGAACTTCCTCATTCCACCACCAAGTCTCCTTATCTTTTTTCCTCCTTCCAGATGACACACCCAGCACCTTTTCTCCCTGTCTCCCTGATCACTTCTGCTGTAGTTTCCCAGTCATCTGGCAGCACTACCTGACCACCCAGACCCTGCCTCAACTTTTGTCTAAATTCCTCACAACATTCCTCCTTTTTCAGCTTCCACCACTCGGTTTTCTTCTCTATCTCTATCTTTGACCTCTTCTTCTTACAGACCATCAAAGTCATCCTACACACCACCATCCTATGCTGTCTGGCTACACTCTCTCCCACTACCACTTTACAGTCACTAATCTCTTTCAGATTGCCTCTTCTACATAGGATGTAGTCTACCTGTGTTCTCCTACCTCCACTCTTGTAAGTCACTCTATGCTCCTCCCTCTTCTGAAAATAAGTGTTAACCACAGCCATGTCCATCCTCTTAGCAAAGTCCACTACCATCTGTCCTTCTAGGTTCCTTTCCTTAACTCCAAACTTGCCCATCACCTCCTCATCACCTCTGTTCCCCTCACCAACATGTCCATTAAAATCCGCTCCTATCACCACTCTCTCACCCGTGGGAATACTCTCCATCACCTCATCTAATTCACTCCAGAATCTCTCTTTCTCCTCTAACTCACAACCTACCTGTGGGGCATAACCACTAAAAACATTCAACATCACCCCTTCAATCTCTAACTTCAGACTCATCACCCTGTCTGACACTCTCTTCACCTCCAGAACATTCCTCACAAACCCCTCCTTCAGGACCACACCTACCCCATTTCTCTTACTATCCACACCATAATAAAACAGCTTGAATCCTGCTTCTATACAACGAGCCTTGCTACCCTTCCACCTGGTCTCCTGTACACACAGTATATCCACGTTCCTTCGCTCCATCATATCAGCCAGCTCTCTACCTTTCCCTGTCATAGTACCAACATTCAGAGTTCCTATTCTCAGTCCTCCACTCTTACCTTTCCTCTTCTCTCTCTGTCTGCGCACTCGCCTCCCTCCTCTACTTCTTCGACCAACAGTAGCCCAATTTCCACCGGCGCCCTGTAGATCAACGGCACAGATGGCGGTTGTTGTTAACCCGGGCCTCGACTGATCCGGTATGAAATTCAGAGTACTGATGATTCGCATGGTTAAATTTGGCAATGTTTTACGCTGGATGCCCTTCCTGACGCAACCCTCTCTATTTATCCGGGCTTGAGACCGGCACAGAAGTCACTGGACTGTGACCCCCATGGCTACATTAGGATTTTCAACTCACTATTTCAACTCAGATCCAATGAACACTGACCAGAACCCCAGCTAACAGCAAATGGTTTGATTTCAAATCATTGCCTGTAGAGCACCAAGCATTACATTTACATTTCTTTCATTTGGCAGATGCCATTATCCAGAGAGACTTACATTTATCTCATTTTATACAACTGAGTAGTTGGGGGTTAAGAGCCTTGCTCAGGGGCCCATCAGTGGCAGCTTGGTGGACCTGGGATTCGAACTCACAACCTTCCAATCACTAGTCCAATTAGCTGATGAGAATGTGGGGGCTTAGTGGTTAAGGTGTTGGACTACTGGTCAGAAGGTTGTGAGTCTGAGTCCCAGGTCCACCAAGCTGCCACTGCTGGGCCCTTGAGCAAGGTCCTTAACCCACAATTGCTCAGCTGTATTAAAAAAATGAGATAAAATGTAAGTCGCCCTGGATAAGTGCATCTGTCAAATGGCAGAAATGTAAGCTGCTTCTGTTGAGTCTTTGAGCACAACCTTTAGCTCTCAACTGCTGTTTCAACTTTAAGCTGCTTTGCATAAAAGTGTCATAAGTCTAAATGAGGTCAATGTAAATATGGTCAATAAAATGTGCTGTTCTCAGCATTACAGCTGGGAGGGTAATTGCAAGGACACTGCTTTTCCTCAATCGGTCCATTCTATCTATCTCTGTAGTAGGATAAAATCCCAAAGCACCCTCTGTAATATCCATTAACAAGAGACAAGACATTATTTTTAATAAACTATAAATAAACTTCTAATAAGATTCTAAAGAAAAATCAAATAAGATTCTCCAAGTTTAACAGAAGTTTGAACAGAATTTTTGAGAAGGGTCGGTGTAAATAATGACACATTTTATCATATTGTTAAATACAGACCCACTCTCTGAATGATTTTTTATTTTTATTTTTTTGTAGAAAAATTGCTATCTATTTATTTATTTATTTATTTATTTTGGTACCAGTTGGTACCAGACTGTATTTCCTCATGTTGTTGTTGTTGTTGCTACTGCCCTTCAGCTTCTCCCTGTTCGGGGTCACACAGGGGATCATCTGACCCACATATGTGATTCAGCACAGGTTTTACTCCAGATGCCCTTCCTTACACAGCCCTCCCATTTTATCTGGGCTTAGGACTGGCACTGAGGGTTAACCCCTTACTTTCTGGGTCAGTTCCCTGCACGGGGACCACTGCTGGACCACTTTATCCCTCATTTTCTAACCTGTTTTTCTCTCCATAAAATGTTTAATGATTGACCTAGTGCTTGATCCTTAATATAAATATTTTTCCTATTTTATTACATTTTACACTTACTCATAAATATATCCTAATATATGTGATCTGTGATGTTTTCTAGCAGAAGATTTCCCTTCTTCTGCACCAGAACACAGCTTTATCTATTGGAGCATGAAATAAAAAAATCTCTTGCTGCAAATGGAAGATTTTAAAAAATAATAATAAAAAGATACTATTATTAATGTTTATTCACTGTTTATTTGCCTTTGGTGCAATACACAGGACGTTTCCTTGTCTAAGCAGACATAGAAATGCTCTAATTTGTGTAACTTCATTGCCTTAGTGTAAAGCAGATTTATGACTGCTGTGATGATGGGAAATTTGCCGTACTTTTGCTTCAGATCATAATAGACCAAACCCCACTTTTCTGGCTGACACTGATGGTGTTGCATAACATCAGACCCAGCGTGGTGGTGCCATCCTGCCTATAGCTTGCACTGAATTTGGCAATATGGTAGTTTTTTTTTTTTGTGATTGTTGTCACCAGAAATGCTTGATTTAGCTGCAGAATTTTTCAAAATTTGTGATACAACTATTTCAATTGTCGAAATTGCAAGCACAGGATTCTTCAGTACTCATGTTCCATGCCCGTGAATGGAACAGAGCTTTGACTGAATGAGTGTTGTGTTGATGTTACACGACATGTCTTGACCCAAATCTGTGGAAGTCTTTACTGTTCCTCATTCTGATGAACAAAGATCATTTCTTCCATAATGGCTCCCTTTGGTGTTCTCCAGATGTAGAACTCAGATCCAATGAACACTGATCAGAACCCCAGCTAACAGCAAATGGTTTGGTTTCAAATCATTTCCTGTAGAGCACCAAGCATTACATTTACATTTCTTTCATTTGGCAGATGCCCTTATCCAGAGAGTTTGAGGTCATCAAAAAAACCAATAGTCCAATTTCCATTTTTTTGCCTCACATAAACACAATGTTGCAATCAACCCACCAGTACAGCATGCCTGACTGAGAAGAAGACATACTGCACTGTTCAGATCTTCCAGAAGCACCATAATCTTCAAGCCACTTTTGCCTCAGCATCCAACAGCAAGTTGACTTTCCATAGCTGTCTTGGAATAAATGTTCTTCATACCTGACAGCTATTTAAATAGTGGGTGATAGTGGGTAGAGTTTAAATAGTAGAGATAGTGGGTGGTTCTTGGAGGAATCTTTAAGCCTTCATTGGATGAAGAAGCTTTATTTGTCGCATATACATTATACCACAATTAAATTATTTTCTTCACAGGTTCCAACTTGTTAGGAATTTGGAGTCAGAACGCAGGGTCAGTGCTCTTGAAGTAGAGCGGGTTTAAGGCCCTGCTCAAGGGCCCATCAGTGGCAGCTTGGCAAGTGACCCCCAACCTTCTAATCAGTAACCTTAATCTTTTAGCCACCAGTGTGCCATTGTTGATTAAAGAAGTTTAGCTTCCCAAAAGGATTCTACTTGAAACCCCATTCTTGAGGTCTGCCATCTTCTGTCTTATCCAGTTCCAGTTGGCTTTGGTGGCTCTGGTCACACTGCTGCTCCTGCTCCATCCTCTGATAAACATTACTTAGTAAACTCTTGTGAATAATTTGAACATTGTCAGTGACAGTAATGGTGGTGCAGTAGGTAGGAGATTTAACTTTTGTTTATCCCCCATTGGGCAGTGGTAGCTCTGACAAACTGCCATTGCTGGGCCCTTGAGCAAAGACCTTATCCTTCAATTGCTGTTGTATAAATTATCCAGTTGTTCTGGATAAAGGCATCTGCCAAATACCATAAATGTAAATGAAACTCAAGAAAGTCAAGGGGTTGCCTAGGACATGCCTGGGATTATTGACAGGGCAGGTGTGCTTGCTAGGGCGTGGCCATATCAGTACACAGAGGTGGCTCAAATGGTTAAGGCTGGTGGTTCAAGCCCCAGGACCACCAGGCTGCCACTGTTGTGCCCATGAGCAAGGTCCTCAACCCTTTCTGCTTCTGGTGAACTGTATCATGGCTGTCCCTGTGCCCTGACCACAACTGCCAAAGCTGGGATATGTGAAGAAAAGTATTTCCATGTATATGTGACAAATCAAGGGTATGGTTCTGGGTGCAATCCTGAGCAGAGGTTACTGTCTGTACAAAGTTTTTGGTCTACCCATGGTACAAGGGGGTACATGGTCTACCATGTTAATGGGAGTTTCCTGCCATTTCTCTGGTTTCCTCCACATGGTGACCTACAATGGACTGACGTCCTGTCCAAGATTCTCTTGCATTATGCCTAGACTATATAACCACCGTGACCTTCACTGGGATAAAATATTTTATGAAGATGAATGAATGAACAAATGTCACCCAGTTTGCTAAAAAAACTAATTAGTGCTACATTTGTCAGACGAGTTTGCCTACTTCTATTTGCTCTTGGAACCCCAATTGTCCACTCTCATGCCTGTAAAACCTTGTTCTACATTCATGTATAGTATAGTCAGGATATTACTTGTGTAAATGTATATTTAGGTCCCATTCTTGTTCCTATCCATGCTTCAAAACAGGTTTTTTCAGATGTCCCTACACTTTGATTGAAGTTGACCAGGTTCTTTCAGATGTCCCTATGTTTTGATTGAGGTTGAGGTTCTGCACAGACCCATTAAGACTCACCTGAAAAACCCATTAGAGTTTGAAGTTGCCTGAGGGTCAATCAAAAGAGTGCATTAAGAGTTTATATCCACAGGGTGGCAGTGTAGTGACATATACAGAAATTCTACGTGGTTCTTGGCAAAAAGAGAATTATTAGTTTTGCATGCAAATTCTATAGGTTGTGTGTTAGTTTCTTTGATCATGATCTCTTTCTAACACTTTGGTTTGCAATGCTAACACAGTATTGTGCTTCAAATTTGAATTCATTTCATCAGCGTTCATAATTTTTTATTCAAAATTGTCATGTTCTTAACACAGAACTCCTATCCCACACAACCTTACCCCACAAACTAGTCTATTATTTTTTTAATAGAAGATTTGCCCTGATATCTAACAGGAACAGAAACAGAATAAGCTAGCAAGCTCATTATTCCAAACACAACTAGTGAATTATAACCGAATTATTATTTGGCTGAAATGATGTGAGCTAGCATACCTATACTCAGTGATTAGCATTGCACAACAAGCTTTGACAATGAATTGTATAAATCCCGTTACAAATACTTGACAACAGCAATAAACAACAATGAATCTTGTCCTCTAAAGCGATATATGTAAAAAAGATGAAAATGGGATTAGCAGGCTAGTCTCACTGTGCACCACAAACACAGTACGTACATGACAGTTAATCTGCACAGAAATCTCAGTCTCAGTCTGTAACTAACTTGGAGAGTTGTGTATTTGTATATATTTTTTAAAAAGTTTTAAGAGTTTTGCGAGTTTATTGTGCACTTAAAGTCTCTTAAGTCCTAATCCTCCATGTTGCTCATGTGTAGTGACACTAAATGTTGCTCATGTGTAGTGACACTAAATCCCCTTTGGGGATTAATAAATTACTCTCTGCACTATACTATTTTAGTCTACATTAATCTACTCTACACTATATTACTGTACTCTACAATACTCTATACTACAACATTCTACAGTACTCTAAATTATAATACTCTACACTATTTTAGTCTACATTATCTACATAACTCTACTGAACTCTACATTACTCTACTGTATACTACAATACTCTACATTACTCTACACTATTTAAGTCTAGATTACTCTACTCTACACTACTCTACTGACCTCTACATTACTCTACACTATTTAAGTCTACATTACTCTACACTACACTACTCTACTGAACTGAGCATTACTCTACTCTACACTACTCTACTGACCTCTACATTATTCTACACTATTTAAGTCTACATTACTCTACACTACACTACTCTACTGAACTGAGCATTACTCTACTCTACACTACTTTACTGACCTCTACATTACTCTACACTATTTAAGTCTACATTACTCTACACTACTCTACTCTACTGAACTCTACATTACTCTACTCTACACTACTCTACATTAGTCTACACTACTCTACTGAACTGAACATTACTCTACTCTACACTACTTTACTGACCTCTACATTACTCTACACTATTTAAGTCTACATTACTCTACACTACTCCTCTGAACTCTACATTACTCTACTCTACTGAACTCTACATTACTCTACACTACAATACTGAACTGAACATTACTCTACACTATTTAAGTCTACATTACTCTACACTACTCTACTCTACTGAACTCTACATTTCTCTACTCTACTAGTCTACATTACTCTACACTACTCTACTGAACTGAACATTACTCTACTCTACACTACTCTACTGAACTGAACATTACTCTACACTACTCTACTGACCTCTACATTAATCTACTGAACTCTACATTACTCTACTCTACTAGTCTACATTACTCTACACTACTCTACTGAACTGAACATTACTCTACACTACTCTACTGACCTCTACATTACTCTACTGAACTCTGCATTACTCTACTCTACTAGTCTACATTACTCTACACTACTCTACTGAACTGAACATTACTCTACTCTACACTACTCTACTGACCTCTACATTACTCTACTGAACTCTACATTACTCTACTCTACTAGTCTACATTACTCTACACTACTCTACTGAACTGAACATTGCTCTACTCTACTGACCTCTACATTACTCTACTGAACTCTGCATTACTCTACTCTACTAGTCTACATTACTCTACACTACAATACTGAACTGAACATTACTCTACACTATTTAAGTCTACATTACTCTACACTACTCTACTCTACTGAACTCTACACTACTCTACTAGTCTACATTACTCTACACTACTCTACTGAACTGAACATTGCTCTACTCTACTGACCTCTACATTACTCTACTGAACTCTACATTACTCTACTCTACTAGTCTACATTACTCTACACTACTCTACTGAACTGAACATTGCTCTACTCTACTGACCTCTACATTACTCTACTGACCTCTACATTACTCTACTGAACTCTACATTACTCTACTCTACACTACTCTACTGACCTCTACATTACTCTACACTATTTAAGTCTACATTACTCTACTCTACACTACTCTACTGAACTGAGCATTATTCTACTCTACACTACTTTACTGACCTCTACATTAAGAAGTTGCTTTCGGCTGCTCCCTGTTCGGGGTCGCCACAGCGGACCAACTGGTCCGCACAACAGCTCTACATTACTCTACTGAACTCTACATTACTCTACTCTACTAGTCTACATTACTCTACACTACAATACTGAACCGAACATTACTCTACTCTACACTACTCTACTGACCTCTACATTACTCTACTGAACTCTACATTACTCTACTCTACACTACTCTACTGAACTCTACATTACTCTACACTATTTAAGTCTACATTACTCTACTCTACACTACTCTACTGAACTCTACATTACTCTACTGAACTCTACATTACTCTACTCTACTAGTCTACATTACTCTACACTACAATACTCTACTGAACTCTACATTACTCTACTGAACTCTACATTACTCTACTCTACTACTCTACATTACTCTACACTACAATACTGAACTGAACATTACTCTACACTATTTAAGTCTACATTACTCTACACTGCTCTACTCTACTGAACTCTACATTACTCTACTGAACTCTACATTACTCTACTCTACTACTCTACATTACTCTACACTACAATACTGAACTGAACATTACTCTACACTATTTAAGTCTACATTACTCTACACTGCTCTACTCTACTGAACTCTACATTACTCTACTGAACTCTACATTACTCTACTCTACTACTCTACATTACTCTACACTACAATACTGAACTAAACATTACTCTACACTATTTAAGTCTACATTACTCTACACTGCTCTACTCTACTGAACATTACTCTACTCTACACTACTCTACTGACCTCTACATTACTCTACTCTACTCTACAGTACTCTACGGAACTCTACTGAACTTCACATTACTCTACACTACACTACTCTACTGAACTTTACATTACTCTATTCTAATAGTCTACATTACTCTACACTACTCTACTGAACTCTATATTACTCTACTCTACTAGTCTACATGACTCTACATTATTTTAATCTACATTACTCTATTCTAGAATACTTTACATTACAGTACTCTACAGCATTTTACTCTACATTATAATGCTCTACAGTCCTTTAGTCTACATTAGAATACTTTGCATTACTCTCCTCTACTGTACTCTGAATAGAAGAAGCATTTATTAATGCTTCACATACATTACAGCACAGCGGAATTCTTTTCTTTGCATATTCTAGCTTTTGGAGGTTGGGGTCAGAGCATTGGGCAGCTATGATGCAGCACCCCTGGAGCAGGGATGGTTAAGGGCCTTGCTCAGGGACTCAACAGTAGCAGCTTGGCGGTACTGAGGCTCGAACCACCACTTCAGCTTGAGCCACCACGGCCCTTAAGTTGTTACTTTAGAAACAAAGATGTATTAAAACAGGCCCATAATTATAGATCTGTATTAGAAAATATCACAACTAATCACAATGCGTACAATTTAAGAATGAAATATCTAAGAATTTTATGTCTTTAACTTATTGATAAATAATGTTTACATTTGTGCCTTAGAGTAACAGCGAGGGATTTCGAAAGTTAGAAAAGAAAAGAAAACAAAAAAGTTGAGTGTCTAGAGAAAAACCAGGACCTGTCAGCATGAACCACAGAGTCTCTGGGTTTCATTTTTGAGGACCTTCTGACCCGAGCTGTTCTGCTCTATGACACTTAATCCTGGCTCTGGCTATTAAACCCGTGCCCAGGGCATTGGAGCAAAGTCTTCACACCACATCCACCTGTCTGCAGGCTGAAAAGAAACTTCTCGACCTGTCCATACTGTGCATTCCATGTTTCTCAGGAGACCGTAGAGGCTCCATCAGATCTCAGCTGGCTGGAACTGTAATGAAAACTGCTGTGCATAATATTATACTTCATGGATGTACACTTAAAATCCTTGGAGATCTGGATGTATTGTGTATATATATATATATATATATATATATATATATATATATATATATATATATTTGGTTTAGCAGGACCAGGCTTGTTTAATTGTGTGTGTGTGTGTTTGTGTTTGTGTTTGTGTGTCTGTGTGTGTGTGTGTTTGTGTTTGCGTGTGTATGTGGGTGTCTTTGCATGTGTGGGTGTCTGTGTGTTCCCTGCTGTCACAAGCCAGGTTTATTATCCCACTGCTAATTACATCCTGCCTTATTAAGATCTGTCATGATCTTCCTGTATAATTATCACACACACACACACACACACACACACACACACACACACACACACACACCAAAAAAATAAATAAATAAAAAAAGTCTGACAAACAATAGCAGTGTTCTTGCGTAGTGCTTAGAGGACAGATGTGGGGGAAATGCACACACACACACAGATACACACACACAACACATTTTGATTATTTTAATAGTTTTGTTTTTGTTCATTTCGGAATGCTTTAGATCCTATACAGTAGGATGGGATGTGAGACGCCTGATATTCATCCCATTTAAAGTTTTAATATTTGGCATATGTCTCATTAGACTGTTCTTCCATCTTGCTAGGGATTGAAGTAAGATCCTGGTCTACACTAGAACCACTCCAGTGTAGCTTTGGAAGTAGTTTCATCACTATGTTGGAAGGTGGCCATAGTCTCCGGCGTTCTTTCAATCTAGAACCCTGTAATGCCCAGTATTTCCCTCTGACCATGTTTTTTTCCAGTCCAGATGATCAGTGTTGAGTTTCCACCAAAACACAATGCTACCACCACCATGCTTCACTGCAGAGATATTTCTGTTTTCCCAGAGCAGTTTAAAGATTCCACTAAATTAAGAAAGTCTAAAAAATTCCATTTTGGACTTGTTTTTTCAATTCTATTTATTTATATAGCGCTTCTAGCAATGGACATTGTCTCAAAGCAGCTTCATAGAAGTATAGAAACATAGAAAAAAGTATAATGTTTAATGTTAAGTTACTATTTATACCTTACATTTATCCCTAATGAGAAGCCTGAGGCGATGGTGGTGAGGAAAAAGTCCCTGAGATGATATGAGGAAGAAACCTTGAGAGGAACCAGGCTCACAAGGGAACCTCATCCTCATTTGGGTGACACTGGACAATAAATAATGTAACTGTAAATAATGTCCTTTCTTCAATAGTTTAGAGTCACAAGGAATTGTGCAACCAAGAGCTCCTGAGGAATTAATAGGTCAGAGTAATTTTTCAGGTTATAATAGACTTAACACTAATTCCATGACTGGTCACGGGCATTCCACACAGGAAAGAACACTGGAAAGAAGAAGCGGTCACACTGGAAACTCATCAGACATGAGTCTGTTGCATATGTTTATTTTTTTCCACTATACCATCCACAGGGTTCCCTGTGAATAGCCAATCTGTTTGATATGTAGCTCCACATGTCCATTTCCTTCAGAGTTACCCTCGGCAACCCTGTTGGTAGCTTCTCTGATTTTGTTGGAGAGCTTCCTCTGGGCATTTTTTAATAAATGGATTTAATGATGCGCCACAGGATAGTCAAAGTTTGAGATATTTTATTATGATTTAGACTTCTACATTTTTTGATCCTAGATTATAGAGATTTCCAAGTGAATACGTGTCTTTTTATAGAAACCATGTGAACAAATCTGACTCCATTCATCAAATGATGACAGTTCTAATGGCAACTGCTAGCAAATTATAGTTGTAGTTTTTTTTTATTAATAGAAGATGTTCTTACACACTGACAACTTTTATGTCTTTAATACATAAATAATTCTGCAAACTTGCCATATGACATAAAATCCCAACGAACTCCAATTCACTTCCAAATAGAAACACTTCAAAATGTGATAAGGTGTAAGGGGAATGATAATTTATGCAACAAGACAGGTTTCTGTACGTGATTAGTAGTCTGGGATTAAATCAGTTAATTATATAAATTGTGGTTTTCACACTGGCTGAACTCAGAGTTACACACTGTGTGGGACGCATGCAGAAGCACCAGCGAAGGTGTGGTGTTGGATGTCTATTTTTTCCCCCACTAATGGAAATTCCAGTTCCAAATTAAAAATTCAACAGATAGGCCAATTTAAAATCCATCACGTTTCGAATAATTAAAGCAAACCCGTTAGCGATGATAATTAGCTTAAACTTTCACAGCAAGGGGTCCGAGGCAGGCTGAGCTTGGGTGGTTATTTTAATACAGTAACTTTTAATACATCCTAATACAGCTGTGGGATTTATATGTTTATTTATTAACCTTTATTAGTGAAAATATTTAAAAAATATATATATATATATCATTATTATATTGAGTAAAGCATTAATAATGGGTCAGATCTGACTGTGATATTATGAAGGAGCTGATTAAAGTTTAAGTGATTAAGTGTGAAAGCTGTTATCTTTTGAAGACTTTGTAAGTAGGTAATTAAGATAATTAAATCATTTAAAAAATGAAATAATGAATCATTTAAATGACGTTAATTTGTCCTTTAAAGGAGAGGCTGACTGAAATAGCAACCCAGCATCTTTACGTTAAAACTGAGTCTAATTCCTGGACTTTTGCCTCATGTTTTTGATTTATTAGTTCACTTTGATGGAATTTAATACAGTAAAATTTAGAGCTTTTCAGACTGAGATTAGTCTGAGGTTGTTGTTATTCTAAACCCTGTTTGTAATCCTGGGTAGAGAAACGTTTCACACTTTAGTAATGTAGAAGCAGGGTTAGTACAGCTTTTTACCCAGGGTTACAAAACTCTCTTCTGAAGCTGGATGAGTGTGACTTTTACTATATAAACTCCACATCACGGTGCCAAACGTGTACACAGTATGAAAATGTTACAACTAGTTGATAAGCAACAGAAACCCAATCAGGAGCTTACCAGCGCTTCAGCCTCATATCAGGTGAAAACCAGGATGTAGCTGAATAGATAGAGTAAGCATCACAAGCGAGGAGGAAATAAGTCACACTTAACAATTAGTGGAAGTCGATATCAACAAAGGAACTAATGTCTGGTCAACTACATGACAAACTTAAAGTAAGGTATGAGCATCGTGAAACCTCAAACTACCCAACTCAGGATTCTGTTTAAACGGGGTTTTCTAGGACCCAGGGGAAATATTTTAATATTAAGTCTGAAAAGCTATTATGAGACAAATAAATGTAGCGTATGCCTACTGCTGTGATAATATGTATGTGATGGTAATTTCTGTGAATATATGAACACACACACACACACACACACACACACACGTTTGGAATTTCTAAAATTTTTAATTAAAAGTTTAAAAAAACGGGAAAAAACCCCTCATAGAGACCAGTCAGATGTTTCCACAGTGACAAAAACTGTTTCTAATAATGTGGACACACACAATCCAAAACCAGTGCATTTCTGGTGTGTGTGTGTGCGGTAACATTATGTAGTTATGACAGTTATATTTTACCTTCATGCTCTTATAACCTGCTCTGTGGAATATTTATTATTTTATATTTTGTGGAACTTTATTACATTCCTTCAGTCCAATTTAAAACAGACGCGAGCAGTTTCCAACTCAAAGCCCTCTGCTACGTTAACGTGTTGGCTGGAGTCATTCCTCAGAAGGACGAGAGCCGCTTCATGAAGCTGTAGGTCAGCAGGAGACAGGAGCCTCGGGCAGGTTGTTAAAGAATCTGTTCACACAATCTCGCTCCTCTCGCGAGGTTCCGCCTGATCAGAGCTGCTGACGGAGGAGGTGATGGAGAGATCGCTGTCTCTCACGTGCAACAAGAGATTAGAGAATTTACACAAGGGATGATGCTCTGGAGCTGTTAAACAGATGATAAGTGCTGTGTGACCTTTCCGGGAATGAAATCATTTCATATTACATGGTATTTAGAGATTAATGGATTAATAGATGAAGGTAGATGATAGATGAGGGAACAGGAACGACTTAATTACTAATACAGCTAATCATGTATTATCATTCTTATTCTTATTATTATTGCTCCCATTACTACGAAGCATAACAGTGATTATGGATTTGTATGAATGAATATTAAGCAGCACATACACACACACACACACACACACACACACACACACACACATGCTTATGCCACTTTACTGACTTGTACAAAAGAACCTGGCTTTATTTTGCTTGCTATTCTAACTACAGAATTCTTAATTCTGATTGGTCAAAAGATTAGTACTTTATGAGAATAAAACAAATGACCTCATCATGAAGGGCATATGGTGAGTACAGAGTGATAAATACATGTCCAACACACACACACACACATACAGACACACGAAACTTCACGGTCCATCAAATATGTGAATACGTATTGACTTGGAAACACACACACACACACACTCAAAACCTCACATTCCATCAGATATGTGAATACCAAGAAATGTGTAAATATTGACATGGAAAAGCTCTCTCTCTCTCTCTCTCTCTCTCTCTCTCTCTCTCTCTCACACACACACACACACACACACACACACACACACACACACACACACACACACGCACACACACATGACCCTCTGTGTCAGTATATCCTTTGGCACCACTTCACCTCTTCTGACTGATCACGTAATGGGCGTGGTCTCTTCCAGGATGACACCGCCCCCATCCACAGATCTTACTAAATAACATCATGAGGATGAAAATGATGATCAATGACACTCTGTCCTTCACACTCACCAAATCATCCTAGGGAATATCCTAGGTAGAAAGTTCTACAGAATTCTAGAATGGAGGCCAGTGTAGTTCTGGTGGCTCGTGAATAATTTCTGGTGGACACCTGAATAATTTGTCAGTAGTTTTGTATGTAAACACATTAAGCATATAAATAAAGCCCAGGCTTCCTTTCCTTGGCGGTGGGACTGATGACAGACATGCCACCTGGAGACAGAGAGGCATGGCCATGTGCTCCAACCTAATGAGTCCCTACACACTCTTCTGCTGCAGTAAATACAAATAAAGCTACCTGTGCTGCTGGAAAACAAGCGCAATCTGTGCTCCGCATCACATTTCATTTCCCCCCCAGAGGCTTTACCACAGGCAACGCTGCCTCGGCATGGATTTATTCTCCGGACTAAGCTGCACGGATGATGATATTTCCACAGAATATTTTATATTAGACACAAACAATATTTCCCCCTAAAATGAATTTGCAGATATTTTTATGGAATTGTCAAGCTTTCACAGGCTGTTTTCACAACTGCCAAAGTGATGAACTTGTGATTATTACTGATTGTGTAGCTGCAGTAGCAACAACTCAAGTAAACCTGATGGTGTGTGTGTGTGTGTGTGTGTGTCACACAGAGTGGGTGCTAATGAGAGCAGGTGCATGCAGTTCATCCACTGCATGACAGGCAGAATAGTTTAACAAATTAAAATGAGGACTGGTGCAGCTTCTCTTCTCTCTCCTCAATTCACTGCAGCTCACCGCTACAATAATCACACATCAGTGTGGATTAAAGCATAGCGCTATACATACTCCTGCTATACTGCTACCTCTACACTTACTACTACTACAACGTCTGATACTACTGCTACTACTATTACTACCACTACTAATGCTGCTTCTGCTACTATGACTATTACTTCTCCTACTATTAATAGTAACTCTACTGCTACTATGACTACTACTTCTTCTGCTTCTACTACTGCTACCTCAACTTCTGATACTACTGCTACTGCTACTATTACTACTGCTACTACTATGACTATTACACCTGCTAATACTGCTACTGCTACTATTACTAATACACTACTGCTACTATGGCTACTACTTCTGCTGCTACTACTACTGCTACTATTACTATTGCTACTGCTATGACTATTACACCTGCTAATACTGCTACTTCTACTGCTTCTACTATACTACTGCTACCTCAACTTCTAATACTACTACTACCATTATTACTACCTCTGCTAATACTGCTACTCTGACTATTACTCCTGCTACTATTACTACTATTTGACTATTGCTTCTTCTACTGCTGCTACTAATACAATTACTACTAGACCTTTCTACTACTACTGCTGCTGCTATTTCTACACCTCCTCCTCTTCCCACTGCTTCTACTACTACTATGACTTCTACTGCTGCTGCTATTACTACACCTCCTCCTCCTACTTCTACACTTCCTCCTTCTCTTCCTCCTCCTACTACTTCTACACTTCCTCCTTCTCCTCCTCCTACTTCTACACCTCCTCCTCCTACTACTACTACTTCTACATCTACTATTACTACTAGACCCACCACTTATCCCTAGTGAGCAAGCCTGAGGTGACTGAGGCGACTGTGGCAAGGAAAAACTCCCTTAGATGGTATGAGGAAGAAACTGTGAGAGGAACCAAACTCAAAAGGGAACCCATCCTCATTCGGGTGACAACTGAGAGTGTGATATGAACAGTGTCCTTTCTGTATTTATGTATATTCAATTGTGTGATTCAGATACAGAATGTTATTATGTAAATTAATTAGGTGGTTGTTGTCATCCTCAAAGTCCACATAGGGTTGCTTTGAATACCCAAATCCTCACGAAGCAGAACCCAGCTGGAGCTGGTCCATCTCTGAATGCCTCAGGATCCTCACAAGGTTGGCCTCTGTCTACTGGAGCTGGCACAGTCTCTATATGCCTCAGGATGGGTAGAAGAAGGGAAACAGGTGGAAAGGAATTAGCATACCTGATGTTCATAATATTAACAGGCATTAGATGATAATGTGCATTTAATCAGATGTACTGGAGTGCAAGGTAATGGGATTTATTAGGTGTATGCCTGGCTAAAGAGATATGTCTTTAATCTACGTTTAAACTGGGAGACTGTGTCTGAGCCCCGAACACTGTCAGGAAGACTGTTCCAAAGTTTAGGAGCTAAATACGAAAAAGCTCTACCCCCTTTTGTAGACTTTGATATTCTGGGAACTACCAGAAGTCCGGAGTTTTGAGATCTTAAGGAGCTTGGTGGATTGTGACGTGTTAGAAGACTGGCTAGATACGTGGGAGCTAAACCATTTAGAGCCTTGCACGTAAGTAGTGCTAGTTTATAATCAATTCTAAACTTAACAGGTAGCCAGTGCAGGGATGGTAATATTGGGGTTATATGATCATATTTCCTTGATCTGGTAAGGACTCTGGCAGCTGCATTCTGGACTTGAACTGTAGCTTGTTTATTGAGGATGCAGGACAACCACCTAGTAATGCATTACAATAGTCCAGTCTGGTGGTCATGAATGCATGAACTAGCTTTTCTGCATCAGATACAGATAAGATGTTCCTAAGCTTGGCAATATTTCTAAGGTGGAAGAAGGCTGTTTTAGTAATATTGGAAATATGATTTTCAAAGGACAAATTGCTGTCTAATATTATGCCCAGGTCTTTTACTGTAGAGCTAGTAGTAATAGAACATCCTTCTAATACTACTGTTACTTCTACTTCTACTACTGCTACATCTATTTTGCTACTTCTACAACTTTATCTACTGCTACTACAACTACTGTTTTTAGTATTATTACTTCTAGGCCTACTTCAAATTAGCTACTACTTCTACTTTTACTGCTACTAATTCCAATACTTAACAGTCTAGATAAGCGATCATACCCAAAGCTTTGAGTTAAAAATAATTCCACTTTCATAACAATGGTGCCATATCCACCTTTAATTGGACCAATTGGGCTTGTTTTTCAGTGAATATATTCTGCACTTCCTTTCCTTCCACTTTCTTTGTACCTAAAAATAGACAATATATCTTTTAGAAAGTGTATTCAAAATGAACTGTTTGGAAAATACACAAAAAAAAATACAAAAAAATCTAGCCCAGGAAGTGCAATAAAGTAGACATGCTTCTTATTAAATATTTACTGTCTTAATAAATGTTAGAAATGACTTCATTTAATTGGAACCGTCATTTATCTGTAGGCTTAACGGCTTTACCCTTTAAGTGTGCTGCCTTTGATAAAGCGCACATTTCCAGACAAATTAGGATCTTAAAGCGAGCAGTTAAAAAGTTCCAATAGGATTAAGTTTCTAAATTAATTGCCAAACGAAGTCGATCATTTTGTTGGATCTGTGGCAAGAGCAGTAATTAAACCGTAATAAAACACAAGAAACTCCGGGTGTGCAAAAACTTTTGACAGGCAGAGAAGATAAATGAGAATAACCGAGAGGAAAATCATATTTTTAACTCTTGAACCGATCAAGAAGACTCCAGGATGCTGGAATAACGGTGTCAAACGAGAAGAAACGAGAGAAAGAATCGCAGTTTCTGAAGCCATGCCAGAAAAAGTAAAGAAAAATATACCCAGAAACATGAAGAAGCTGGAAAACAGGAAGTGCTTATCAATAGCTTATTTACTTATTATTATTTATTTATAGCTTATGTATTTCATAATGTTTAAGGGTCAGAAAGTTTAGAATGGAAAAGTTTACTGAACTGAAAACATTTTAAAACAAGGTTTATTATTATTTTTATTTCAGTTCACTTAGTGGTTCAATTTCTAATCCGATGTTCAGTCATGCAAAGACAAACCAGACTGGAATAACGATCATAATTGCGAGGTGGGGGCACTTCAACATCACTACATCACATTAACAACAACTCGTGAACTACGGAATTGTCTAAAATTGGGGGCGGGTTCAAATCAAAACGTCATGGCATCCATCGATATGAATAAAACATGTTAAAATAAATTTCTTGATATTGATGACACAAAACGTTCTCTCACATCCATTGTTTTTCATCACAACGTTGATTATTTCCTAACAAATGACTCCAACAACTTCCAAAGACTTTCAAATTGAAAGCAAAAGTTTGTGCACCCCTCAATCTACTCTTCTCTTCTGAGAAGGCTTTCTACTAGATGGTGGAGCATGACTTTGTAGCTTTGTGTTCATTCACACATTCTACAAAACCATTAATGAGATCAGACTCTGATGCTGAGATGTCGAGGAGACTCCAGTTAAAGTTCATCCCAAAGGTGTTCAGTGGGGTTGAGTCAGAGTCAGAGCTTAAGTTACCACTGCCTCACAAAGGTCAGGTGACCACAAACTGTACTTTTAGACTAATAGTGTAGTAAAATTTAGTCTCTGTTATCACTTACTTTTGAACAGCTATTATTATATAACAACTTGTCATGTTACCAACCAACCTTCATAAACTCATCCGTCCTGAAGACTTTCTCATGGTAGAAAACAAACAGCTTTCCAAACCCCTGAATCTGGAGACTCCTTACTTACACTACTTTTTGTTGATACATAACTTCCACAATACAAGCATATATCAAGTCAAGTCAAGACGCTTTTATTGTCATTTCAACCATATATAGCTGACGCAGTAGACAGTGAAATAAAACAATGTTTCTCCATGACTTTGGTGCTACATAAAACAACATAATGCTACATAAAACAACACAGAGCTAAGGACTAATAGCAAGTTGTCCTAGCCACATAAAGTGCATTGTGTGCAACCTAGTGCAAACAGTGCAAGACAAAAAGACAATACAAAACAAAACAGTACAGGACAGATACACAAAATATACAAAATTACACCAATCAGTATACATTCTGTATAAAATGTTATACAGTACAATGTGTAAATATCAGAGATTTGTTAGAAAGAGAAAGAGAGTTCTTGTAAAAATATATACTCTTGTAATAGCAGTATATGACTGAGACTGAGCAAATTATTACAATCATATTGTATTACTATTACAATCACCAGAAAGAGTGTTAGAGATGCTGCATATGATAATGACACAATCAAAATCGAGAATTTCAACCAAATCTAAGTAGAAAAGCTTGAGCATTTCCTGTTCACCATTTAATCATGCAATAATCCTAAGCAGGATGTTTAAATAAACCAGACTAACCTCAATGCATTGTTACTATAATACTTATCTACAGTTTGTTCTAGAGGGTTTCTTCCAATTCTAATCATATCCAATTAGAACAAAAATGTTTGTTACTTGTTGGTGCTCCAAAAGCTAAGAAATACACTTTTTATTTAATCAAGAGCCAATATAAGTACAATAAAAGTACAATGAGACTATTGGAATCTATAACATATCAGATCCTTCCTGGGAATTTTTTGCCATCGAAGTGACCTGTTTAAAAAAATCAATATACCTTAAACTATTCTCCAAAATAAGTGAATCAGTTCACTGCTACAGTACTGCTGGTGCAGAAGTCGTTCAATCAACCCTGTCCAGAAGTGGACTCCATCTGCAAAAACCAATTACTTGAGCGCTATTGATCACAAGGACGTCCCTATTATACTCAGATCACACGGCCAACACAGTTTCTGTTCTGAAGACTGCAGTATTGAGGTGAGCTCTGAAATATCGATCAAATTCAAATTCCAAGTAGTAATAAAAATAAGGACGAGGCAGATTGTGCTTGAATAACATCCGAACTACAATGCAGTCACACTTGCATTTACGGCAATTGGCAGATGCCCTCATCCTCATCTCATTTATACAACTGAGTAGTTAAGGGTTAAGGGTCTCGCTCAAGGGCCCAGTAGTAGCAGCTTGGTGGACCACAACCTTTTGACACCTTTAACCACTGAGCTACCACTTCAGCATTCAGGGTTTGAAATGATTGCCAATGATTAAAAATCAGCTGTGGCCGGTAATGCTGTCAAATTACTAGCCAAATTGGCAGGTTACTTTTCAGAAATTTCTTGGGGAAATGTAAATTACGTAAGCCAAATCTATGCAGGTTTATTGCAAATACTTAACCTGTAAGTCATGACAGTATATTAAATACAGCCTAATTGCACAGCATCTGCACATATTTGACTTCCTTGAACATACCTGCAACAAATAATGGCGCGCTGGTTCATATGCATTGAAGTAATAGCGAAGACTCAAGAAACATAATAACATGGCGATGTAAAAAGTTCAAAATTCGCCCAAAACAAGGAAGGAGACCAAGAAAAGTAGAAGTTTTAATATCATGTGGAAAATTGGGCGCAAATAGCTTGTGTATGACTCCAAAAATCAGATAATGTATTGTGAGGACTGCCGGACATATGCTGTGAAGTAGATAATCTGGATGATTTATTTATTTATTTATTTATTCATACATTCATTCATTCATTCATTCATTTATTTATTTATTTAATTTGTCTAATATAAGTTAGGAATAGCTGGTAACTTAAAAATATAGTAGTCAAATTGGCTGGTGAGTGAAAACATTAATTAGAATTAATTAGTGATATGCAAAGAGGCCAAAAGTATGTGCACACCTGACCATTAAAGCTGTATATGGTTCTTCCACAAACTTCTGCCGAAAAGCACACAGTTGTCTATGAACACAAATCTACACAGCCACACCCCAACATCTAATAAAAATTTGACAGACAACCTTATCCAGAGCGACTTATATTTTATCTAATTTTTAATACAGCTGAGCAATTGAGGGTGAAAGGGAAGGACAGCCTGGTGGACCTGGGATTTAAACTCAAAACCTTCTGCTCACTACTCCAACACTGTAGGAGCCAGAAATTAATAATGTTTTTCCATTGGTCTCTTATTTGGCTGGGTATATGTATTGGTTTGCACCCCTTCTGGTGATGGGATGGATTGCACCTGTTCTGGCACTTCCTGTAGGCAGCCATTTTAAACAGGATGTGAGGGTGAGAAAGGGAGGGGGATGGGAAACAGTTTTTCGACCTGCCTGACAAGCACCCTTAGGCACTGTGTTTTTGTTTTTCTTGTTGTTTGTTTCAATAAAGCACCAAGTTTAGCTTAACCTATCTACAGAAATATACTTTCCCCCAATGGGGTCACAAGTAAGAAGTGGAAGCCATTACAAACACCTTAACCACTGAGCTACCTCTCCACAGAAGAGTGAAGATTATTATAACAGCAAAAAGAAGGGAATAAATCTGGAGTGAGACGGTCAACAAGGACATATGGGTGTGACGGTCAGGGGTGCACAAACTTTTAGTCTTTCAAAGAACCGTTCTGGAAATTTCTGGTTATAAGAAAATAAGCGTAACTCCGCTTCATGTCCAGCTGCATCACATCACCCCACTGTTAATATTTTCCTGTAACAGCGTGTATGTTTTATTCCTCACACTACGTGACACACTTGTCCATCTTCCATTCGTTCGCTTGTCTACACAAATTTAAGTTGAACACTTGAACGCAGACTTCTATTTTTTTTGTACCGTGTGCGCAACAGTTTATAAAGCCCTGTCAAATCCGCCAATCCGTCCGCGACCGACAGAGCCGTTGGAGTGTGCGGGGAAAAGGAAATAGACAGAGAGAAAAAAACAGTGAGGCGAAGAGCAAGTAGGAATAAACAAATCTCCTGTGAGTGTCTGCTGCAGGATGTTTTTGTGCACTGAGACGTGCCGGGGCTCGAGAGAGAACAAGGAGTGAAGTTGAATTTGACAGCACAGAACTGAATCAGACCAGTGAGTGACAAGAAAAGCAACAGGCTTCCGGAGCTTTCCGTCTCCGCAGTTAGGACCGGGCATCAACCTGACAAAGTGACCCACCGTCATATTCCCAAAGACTGTCATGGACAAAGGCTTTTCAAAAAAAGATGACTGACAGGAAGTGGAAGTGGGATGATTATTTACAGGGACACGCTCACAACCGATGAAAGAACCCGTGTTTCTTAGGGTAGACACCTATGTTCTCGCATTTAAATCCGATTCCTGTTTACGCTGAACATCTGACAAGAAAATCTTTTCAAATGAATTTTGGTAAGCACTGAGAAGCCTGAGGCTAATGTGGCAAAGAAAAACTCTCTTAGATAGTAAGAGGAAAATACCTTGAGAGGAACCAGACTCAGAAGGGAACCTCATCCTCATTTGGGTGACACCGTAGAGTGTGATTATTAATCATTATAAACACTGGAGAGTGTGATTATAAATCATTATAAACATAGAGAGTGTGACTATAAATCATTATAAACACCAGAGAGTGTGATTATGAATCATTATAAACACCAGAGAGTGTGATTATAAATGATTATAAACACCAGAGAGTGTGATTTTAAATGATTATAAACACCAGAGAGTGTGATTATAAATGATTATAAACACCAGAGAGTGTGATTATAAATCATAATAAACACCGGAGAGTGTGATTATAAATCATTATAAACATCGGAGAGTGTGATTAGAAATCATTATAAACACAGAGAGTGTGATTAGAAATCATTATAAACACCGGAGAGTGTGATTATAAATCATTATAAACACCGGAGAGTGTGATTAGAAATCATTATAAACACAGAGAGTGTGATTAGAAATCATTATAAACACCGGAGAGTGTGATTAGAAATCATTATAAACACCGGAGAGTGTGATTAGAAATCATTATAAACACAGAGAGTGTGATTATAAATCATTATAAACACCGGAGAGTGTGATTAGAAATCATTATAAACACCGGAGAGTGTGATTATAAATCATTATAAACACCAGAGAGTGATTATAAATCATTATAAACACCAGAGTGTGTGATTATAAATCATTATAAACACAGAGAGTGTGATTATAAATCATTATAAACACCGGAGAGTGTGATTATAAATCATTATAAACACAGAGAGTGTGATTAGAAATCATTATAAACACCGGAGAGTGTGATTAGAAATCATTATAAACACCGGAGAGTGTGATTAGAAATCATTATAAACACAGAGAGTGTGATTATAAATCATTATAAACACCGGAGAGTGTGATTAGAAATCATTATAAACACCGGAGAGTGTGATTATAAATCATTATAAACACCAGAGAGTGATTATAAATCATTATAAACACCAGAGTGTGTGATTATAAATCATTATAAACACAGAGAGTGTGATTATAAATCATTATAAACACCGGAGAGTGTGATTATAAATCATTATAAACACCAGAGAGTGTGATTATAAATCATTATAAACACCGGAGAGTGTGATTATAAATCATTATAAATAACGGAGAATGGGATTAGAAATCATTGTGTGAACAGTTTTACAGTGTAAACGCCACATCATGTTGCTGAATGTGTACAGTGTGAAACGATGCAGTGCTAGAATGTTAGGGCTAGTTGCTTAGCAACAGAAACCCAATCAGAAACTGAGAAACTGAAACCTCATATCAGATGAAAACCAGCACGTAGCTGAACAACACTGAACAAAAACAGCTCGGTAAATAGAGTCAGATGGCGAGGGTGAAATATGTCACACTGCAAAATTAACAGAAGTTGCATATCAATGAATGAATGAGCAAGAAAGAGCAAAAAATATAGTAAAGCTGTGAAAGATAACAGAACCTGCTCGGGTGTAGAGTGTGAAACATCAGATTATGAAGATCAAGGATTCATTTAAACCTGGTAAAGTATTTGCAGTGTGAAACCTTAAACAAGATAACCCAGGATTCTGTTTAAACAGGGTTTACTAGGACCCAGGGGAAATATTTCAAGTGAGAAAAGCCGTATTGTTTGTTTAGTACAACTTAAAGCCCTGGGAACGTAGAGCCTATATTCAGCTTGATAAGACAGGTTTAATGCTGACGGATGATTGTTTAGTGAACAGATTACAGATTGCACTCTGATGCAAAGGATTAAAAAAGCGAATAAATAAAGCAGATCGGATTTCAGATCTCAATGTCAAACGGCGCATCGTCAATAGCATCCCGCAGTCAACTGTCCATCTGAGCACAGAGCCCACCTGGCGCTTTCTCTCATCTTTATTCATCAGTGCTGATTTCCTCCGGGTTTGTTGGTTTTGTCTGGAATGCTTGATTAGTTTAATTAAGGACGTCGAGCTGGTGTGCACTGAAGCGTGGAGTAAACATTTACCGAAATTGTGACATAGATTGTAACACTCGCTGCCTCAAAAGGTAGAGATGGAGGTTTGACTTTCAGCAGCTGAACTTTGTGTGGAAATAAATATAGGCTAGAGAATATAACTTTGGGTCTTATTTTGGTCCAGAAGCATAGAAAATAAAGCATACAGTCACTGCATTGTGTATTATTTACCAGCAGTGATGTTGAACTCAGACGTTTCTCGAGTGAAATGAAAAGAGAAAGTGTTTCTCTTTCAAGGGAACTCGACGCTGCGTCATGGCTGATGATATGGGGACGCTTCTATGTGGAAGTTGTGTCTGAAGCTTTTATCGGCCCAGGTAGGTCATGTGACGAAGCGGAGTGCACCAGCAAGCCCATAAAAGGGCATCTACGTCATATTACTACAGTTTTTTGTCTTCAGGAAGCGCTCTGTGTATGTTTGTGTTGATTGATTGTCCTTTCTGTCTAGACTAGGGAAAAAGAAGATTGGTTGTTTTCTCCAGCCAAGTGCCTGTGGATCATGACTCTGGTTCCATGTTTGCTGAGGCAGCGTGTTGACTTAGATCATGGGTCTCGCAGGTCAAGTTAGTGGAGGCGGAAAAAGAGACGGGTGATGCCATTTCTCTTTCCCTCTCTCCCGACTCAGATTTCCCCACTTTGGCTCCGGGAGCTCGTTTTGCGATTTCTCCCTACTCCAACAAGCAATTATTGTCTTCATCAAACTCTGAGGAGCTCAATCTGGGTGATGATGAGCATTATGTCCCTGAATTGCTTCTTGAGAGAAAGCAATCAGTGGCGTTCGTGCTGTTGAGTTTCGCGCACTGTCGCTAAGCTCATTCCGTTTTCGCTTGCTTGTATTTCCAGCCAAGCGCTTGTGCTGCATGGCTCGAGTCCCACGTCTGTTCGGCTCATGACTGTAGCGGCTAAAGCTATTCCTTTGGATCTGCTACACATAAGACTGTTTCAACTTTGGCTCAGGAGCATGGGTACTCTTAGGGCATGTCCTTGTCGCAGGAATCTTTCGAGACACCGACTGGCTGAAGATGGGGGCAATGTTTCTAGTGCTGAAACACTTTCTCCTGAAACTCAGGGGCTGTCTTTGGAGGTCCCCTTATTCAATCATTAGGGCAGTCTGTGTTTGCGCCCCCTGTTTAGGTTAGTGCACCAGATCTAGCCCTAGGTAGAAACCAGATTTCTCTCGCTAAAAGCTTTTTACACTCCAGAGCACATGATTGGGAAGCAGACTTCCTGCTGAGGAAGGGGCTAGAGTTCCTGCAGACACGCCTCTTTGAGGGCCTATCACCCTCTACATTGAGGTATACATGGCAGCCATTGCTATGAGTCACATGCCTGTTCTCTGGTCTCTCACCTCCTGCATGGTGCCAGGTGGCTAAGACTTTCCTGTAGACTGTGTCTCCCCTCCTAGGACCTCTAAGTGGTCCTGGAGGGGCTTCTCCAAGCCCCCTTAGAACCAATGGAGTCAGCCTCTGAGGAGTTTCTGACCCTGGAAACAGCTCTGCTATAAGACGGTCATTCAGCCTTTCCGTGGGCCTTCTGCCCTCTACCCCACCCCTGCTGTGCCCAGTTCAGGTTCTTGGGACTTACGCCTATTGCTCGCATGCAAGGCATAAGTCCTCTCCCATTTAGCCTGCTTTGACAAAAGAAATCTGGTCTCCAAGCAGCACCTTGTGCTAGGTAGTGGTAGCTATCTCCTAGACCTAAGAGGTGTGCTGTGTGGCTTCACCTCAAGGTATTACAGCTCGCTCCACTAGGTGTATCACCTTTGTCCAGCACCTTGCTAGGGGTTTTCCCCCCAGGATGTTTGTGCTGCGGCAGGTTGGTCCTCTCTGCACACCTTTATTAAGTTCTATAACCTGAACCTGGACCCCACTCCTGTGTCCTGGGTCTTACAGGGCTAATAATGCTCTGCTCCTAGCTCATTTGTGCTCTTTCATGACCTCCGGGTCCCTGTGTGTGACAGCGTTGGTATTGGCGTTCCCATTGCATCAGCCATGACGAAGCGTCGAGCTCCCTTGAAAGGGAACTACACCAGATTATGTATGTAACCCGGGTTCCCTGAGAAGGGAATGAGACGCTGCATTGCTAGCCACTCCCTGGGCGTCCACTTGTGCTTCCTTCAGACAAGTAGAAGCTGTAGTAATGTGACGTAGATGCCCTTTTATGGTCTTGCTGACACACTCTGCTGCGTCACATGACCTACCTGAGCTGATAAATAGGCGTGATTTCACACAGAGCTTCAGACACAACTTCCACATAGAAGCGTTCCCATAGCGTCAGCCATGACACAGCATCTCGTTCCCTTCTCAGGGAAACGGGTTACATACGTAACATGGTGTAGTTTTTCACAAATGAAGTCAATAAAGCAGGTAGAAAATAATTTTTTCACACCTTAATTTTCTGTCGGAAGTCTGATTTTTCCAAGTTCTGAGCACAGTGTATTGCAGCAACAGTTGTAAAAAAGGGGTGGAGTTGTAATAAAACCATAAAGAAGAGGTGTGGCTTGATTTGCTTCTGTGATGTCTACGGTGGCCGAGAAGCGCAAAACAAAAAATCTGAAAACAAATAACAAACCCCAAAACAAATGATACGCTATCATTATATCCACAATCACGGCATATGAACTTTTCTTATAAATATAAATATATGTGTTTGTTATTTTTTTAGATTTAAAGTTGCACTATCGAAAAAAAAAAAAGGTTTAAAGTGAACACAGAACTCCACACATGTACAAGTTAGATACACAATTTCCTACTTCTTGTATATCTTGAGTGACAGATGTCTCGTCCAATCACGGTAAGAATTCCATTCACAAACTATACTGGAATTTACTTTCAGCAATGGGGAATTCTGCTTTTAATGGTGCTGATATTAGTATTGGACCGTAGTATATGCCTCAGATTATTTCACAAAAAAAAAAAAGATTTAGTTGATTGAGTGTGTAAAAAACCTGTGTCACCTAAATAATAAAATTAACGTCACCTCATAATTGCAAATTGGTGCATCCAGTTCGCTTAAAGCAATGAGTCATTCATGAATCACTCATCATTATTCAATATGGCACGTACTCACACCGGCTAATCAGCTCAACTCCCAGCTCCATGTGGAATATGAAGCTTCTCTCTGATAAGTTTTTCAGGGTTTACCCAAGGACAAGCTCACTGATTTGTGCTGTTTCACACCATTTCAGAACTGAGGAATGAACTAATGGAGTCATTCGTCCAAAACGCTCCACGGGGACGGCGGGGAAATGCAAAATTCACAAGCTCAAGACCCGTAAGAAGCACAAGAACAAAACAAGGCAGGAAACCAAAGTGCTCAGCTAAATGCTGTGAATTGGATTCTCATACCGTTTCCTGAGTATTTATCGACACCGCTATCAAGCTGAGCCAAAATAACATCTAGAACAAAATCGTTCATTGTGAACGAATATGAAGTGGGGAAAACAAAGCACAGCTCAGTTTCCCAGCCTCTTAATAGATGCGATTATTTTTGTAACAAAAGTGACGGACAGCTTCTTTGTAAATCTGCTCACCTACTCGATGTACTGGGATGCAATACAGAATAATTAGAATAATTATGAAGAAAAATAGCGGAAAGAAATCATCAAAGAGCATAGATAAGGACTGCTGTCGAGTGGTAGGTTATTATGTAGAAAGTGGTTCAACTACACGACAAAAAAATAGAGAAATATCTTTTATTTTGGATTTTTAATTTGAATAAATATTCAACTTTGGGTTTAGAAATGGAATAGGACAAATTTTGGCTCTTTTTTGTTTTGATAAATTCAAGAGAGAGTCTAGTGAGGGACCTAAGAGGGTTTTAGATGATTAGAAACGTTAGCAAGAATTGCAGATTCCACAGGAACTGTTCATAGCTAAATGACCTAAAGCCTAAATAAAAATATTGGCCCTAACTAGGGTAGGCAAAAACTTAGAAAATACTTATAAAAACTACCAATTCTTAAAGCTCTGTCTATCGGGGGGCATGGTGGCTTAGTGGTTAGCCCGTTTGCCTCACACCTCCAGGGTTGGGGGTTCGATTTCACCTCCACCGTGTGTGTGGAGTTTGCATGTTCTCCCCGTGCCTTGGGGGTTTTCTCCGAGTACTCCGGTTTCCTCCCCCGGTCCAAAGACATGCATTGTAGGTTGATTGGCATCTCTAAATTGTCCGTAGTGTGTGATTGAATGAGAGTGTGTGTGCCCTGCAATGTGCTGGCACTCCGTCCAGGGTGTGTATTTTTATATAGATGGTTATCTTTTATTTTAAGTCTTTTTATGCCTCTTTATAATATCTTTTATAATTAGACACTTTGCCTTGGTATTTCCTTTTTCTTTAGTTGCTATCCCTTTACCGCTCTAACTATGCTAATGTCCGAATAAATCTTATCTTATCATCTTATGTCATCTAATATTCTGGCTAATATTCTGCATATGAATGAAATGCCACATTTATGCTAAAATGATGTCATTTAGTGTGATTGAAATGTCAGAAGTGTGGAAGATGCGACTTTTCCCTTTCCCTTTTCCCTGTGTGTGTATGTGTGCGTGTGTGTGTGTGTGTGTATGTGTGTGATGTTGGATTACTGCACCTGGGACTGCTCTTGGAGTTCTAACTGTTTCATTGTGTATGACAACAGGAACTGACTTATGGATGCTTCGCAACATTAAATGCAACCATAATTTTGAGACAACATTAAAAAAAGAAAATAAAATTGCCGCCACAATAAACTGTTGCAATGAATAAAACAATTTAGGCTAAAGATATGATGTTATAGGACAATAAAATCAACTGTAGTGTACTTCTGCTTAACACTGGGCCAAATAACACCGACCTATTGATTATTTTCCTTTAACGGTATCTCCGCAAGTGTTACATAAATCTTTATATAAACTTGACTGTTACCTAAAAAAAAAAGACCCCCCCCCCCCCCCCCCCCGAAGAAAACTAGGACTGCTCTTTATCTAAAAAAAAATATTAGAATATTTGGAAGAAGTTGTAAAGGAATGTAAGTAAAGGAATGTCCACATGATTTGTAGCTTGGGTGCTTGAATTATGAATGCTGATGTAATCATTTCAGCAGGACATTTTGTTAGGCTTCGTTCCAAGGAAAGTCTGTGTGTATGGTTCCTACTGCCAAATATGCAGGCCTGATAACAGAAAAAGCTCCATATAAGGACAAATTTTAAAAAGACTCCTGTTTACAGGGTGTATTTTAAGAGCACTTGGTGTGCTGGTAAAACTGAAAGAGTTTCATTTCAAGTATTTAGTGTAATATGACCAAGATCGTGGCTGATCAAATCTTTACTGTATCTGCATTTGGAATGAAATCTGTAACAAAAATAGATATATTTACAACATCAGACATCATTAAATCGAGTAAACGTATAATTAATTATTTTATTTACTGTCCTAGATGTCAATCAGACTGATTTAAGAACAATACATACATTATACATACAATACTATAGCATATTCTAATATAGTTAACTTTCTATTATATTTAAGTATATTAGCATCTTGCAAAGTAAACATCTCTATAAATATACACAGAAATTTTAGAACACACTAGTAAACCTTAGTCCAAGTTTCCTTAGGCATGTTAGTCTGTGAAAAAAAGACATGTTAGTCTGTGAACTTTGCTCATGTAAACTAGCACGGTATGCATATATTTTGTGTCTGCTAGCATGGTATGCGTCTATTTTCTGACTATTTTTATTGTACTTAAACATGGTAGTATATCAAAAATGAACTAGTGTCCTTTTCTCCAAGTGTACATATGCTGGTGTGCATGCTAGTGTAATTCTCGCTAAGAACACATATCTATGCTAATACATCAAAGTAGTGAATTTTAATCCGTGTATAATTAGACATGCTAGTATACTGTACATAAAGTAAACTAGAATATTTCTGTCTATTTTGATCACTTAGGCCTAGTAGAGCTGTTTGTGAACTCCAAGTGTACTGTACTTAAGCATGGTAGTATATCAAAAAGAAACTAGTGCACTTCTCTCCAAATATGCTTATTCTAGTGTACATGCTAGTGTAATTCTTGCTAAGAACACTTATCTATTCTAATGCATCAACGTAGTGAACTTTAATCCATGTATAATTAGACATGATAGTATACATAAAGTAAACTAATATATTTCTGTCTATTTTGATCACTTTAGACTAGTAGAGCTGTTTGTGAAAGTATAGTTATTGCTTTCGGCTGCTCCCTGTTTGGGGTCGCCACAGCGGACCAACTGGTCCGCACAACAACTTGGCACAGGTTTTACGCCGGATGCCCTTCCTGACGCAACCCTCCCATTTTTCCGGGCTTGGGACCGGCACTGCATCCAGTGGCTGGGGTTGAGGCATTGGCTGGGAATCGAACCCGGGACTTCCGCATGATAGGCGAGAAACCAAGTATACTGTACATAAATGTGGTAGTATATAAAAATAAACTAGCATCCTTCTGTCCAAGTATACTTTGGCTAATACATCAAAGTAAACTAAAAAACTTGTCTCCAAGTGTACTTCAATTATATAAAAACTAGTGAACTTACAGAGTATATTTATACATGCCAATATATCCAAAGTAGACTAGCATACCTCTCTCTAAATATATTTACAGTAGTATAGGCTAGTATATCAGAGCTAGTGTACTTTTTTGCCAAGAAATTAGTAATTAGACACAGAAATTTATTTAAATTTGTCTCCAGGTATACTAACCCTAAGATATCTAAATTTGTAAAATGCAAGTATACAAAGACATTAGGATATCTAAGCTGATGAATTTTATTACAAGTATACGTACAAATATATAAAAAATGTTCATTAGTATAGTATGCTATGTAGCATATTATATGTAAACAAGGGAAGTATTAAACTATTGATTAGTTTAATTCAACCATTTTAGTATTAAATTAACTTATTTCTTTCCAAGAAATACAAAGTATTTCAAACAATTGAACATCATGGCAAGTATACTCAGACATGCTAGTATATCCATGATAAGTTGACTCCAAGTATAATTGGAGACAGTGTAGTAGTAAATTTCAAAAATATATCAAGTATACTTTGCTAGTATATATAAGCTTAAGAACTTTACTTCAAGTATATGCAGACATACTAGTACTGTACATCAAATGCAAACAAACATACTTCTCTCCAAATGGAAATTTACTCCTAGCATACTTACACAAGCTAGTATATGTAAACAAAAAACCACAACTAAAAAAACTGTACTCCAAGTAACCCTAACGTCCCCTATTTTAGTATATCATAAAAAATGTTAAATGAGATTCGCTGCACTTCTATCTATCTACCTTAGCACATTTCTAGTAAATTTTAACAAAAATAACTGTTATAGCGTTTGTATGTATAGCGTTTAACCGCTATAGAAACAAAGCCTTGCTGTGGAAGTGTTACATTCGAGAACTGGAGCTTTTAATCACATTTGATATCATGTCCTTGTTCCTGTAAGCTTTACATTTTACAAACTGTCTGATAGAAATTTGTCACACTGCTCTGAACCTATTGTTAGAATTAATTCATGTGATTTTTGTAGATAATTAGACTTATCACTTTATCCAAATTGAGTAAAATTTACTCTAAGTATATAATTAGACAGGCTAGGAATAATTTTACCTGCTAGTGTAATTAAACTAATCAACTTTAGCATACCTAGGCATGCTAGTACATCTAAACTAGTAAACTTTAAGTATATTTAAACATGGCATGAAATTTAGTGAACTTTACTCTAAATGTACTTACATATACTTGTACCTAAGTATACCTAGGAATGCTAAGAAATCTAAACTAGTAAACTTTACTTTAAGTATATTTAGGCTATTCATGGCTAAGCATATTTACTCCAAGTATACTTAGCCATGCAAATATAGCTAACTTAGTAAACGTTACTCTCAATATATTTGAACACACTGCAATATCTAACTTAACTCCAAGTTTACAGACACACTGCTGTATCTAACTTAGTAAACATTATTTTAAGTAAATTTTAATTAGCTTGTATATCCAAATGAGTAAACTTTGCTATAGAAACAAAGCCTTACTGTGAAAGTGTTACATTTGAGGTCTGGTGCTTTATGTTGTATTTCATATCATGTTATTGTTACTATTAGCTTCAGATTTTACAGACTGTCAGGTAGAAATTTGTCAGGTTGCTTTGAATTTATTGTTAGAATTTATTAGTTATTTTTGTAGATACAACAGTAATAGAGAGATAGACAGCATCCAGACAGATATACACTAGAGATATTGAGTTACCGGAGATCAGACTCAAATCCCATCACAGCGCTGGATTCTGTTGCGTAAATGTTTTGTTTTACTCATATGGGAGACACACTGGCCAGTCCACTTAGCACCTCCTCCAGTTCTTAACACCTCATGGTTTAAACACCTCTCTCTGGACCACTCTATATTTCACATCTCGCTCAGAGCAATCTGCTGGGATTTATAGCTGACAGTCTGCTGAGGTTATTGATCTTCATGTAGTGAAACATCAGTCTTCTCTCAAATCCCACAATGCCTCTTCACGTCCTCACATACGCCTACTTCTCCATCTGGAGCACAATGTTTAAAAAGGGAAATGCCTCCAAAATAAAGAATTACTCATTTCTTCATTTTCAGGAAATGCGGAATTAATTCGAATTTAATTTCTTACATACACAATCAAATTCAACATCCTGTGTGGCAGAAATGAAAACGAGCAATGAGTTTGTCTTCATTCGAATATAAATGATTTTTAATAATTATTGGAAATGCATATTGTATAATATTGGATTAGCCTGCATATTAAAAAAATCAAATGTTCTCGGATGTAGCATATGTAAAAACGTAAATCAAATGTAATGTGATATAATTTAACCAGCTAGCAAAATTAATCTTTATTCCAAGTATACCTAGGCATGCAGGTACAGCTAAACTAGTAATGTTTAAGTATATTTTAACATTTAAGCTTATTTTAACATGGCATAACATTGAAACTAGTGAACTTTACTGCTATATCTAAACTAGTAAACTTCACTTTAACCTGCTAGTGTAATTAAATTGATCAACTTTATTCCAAATATACCTAAGCATGTTAGTACTAGTAAACGTTACTTTAAGTATATTTAAAAATGCCACGAAATTTAAACTAATGAACTTTATTGCCTCTAAATATAATTAACCATGCTAGTATAGCTAAATTGGTAAACTTTACTTTTCAAGCATAACCTGTTATTATAATTAAACTAGTTAAACTTTACTCTAAATTTACTTAGCTATGCTAGTGCATCTAAATTAGTAAGCCTTACTTTAAGTATATTTAGTTATGCTAGGAATTCTAAACAAGTGAACCTTAATCCAAGTACTTACCCATGCTGATATAGATAACTTTACTCTCTTTACTATATTTCAACATTTTGCTGTATCTAACCTAGTCAACTTTACTCCAAATGTACAGTCATATTGCAGTATCTAAATTAGTAAACATTACTTTTTAAGTACGTTGTAATTTGCTAGTATATCCAAACTAGTACACTTTACTCTTTACTTCTTTTTCCAGACATGTAAACTTTACTCAAAGTATATTTAGATATGCTAGAAAACCTAAACTAGTGAACTTTACTCTAAATATACTTAACCAGGCTAATATAGCTAAATTAGTAAACTTTACACTTTTAAAAATAAATGTTCTTGAATGGTTCTCTGTCAGGGTGTATGGTTCTTTGAGGAACCTTTAACATCCATAGAATATTTCCATTGAACAAAAGGATCATTCATTCATTCATTCATTCATTCATTCATTCATTCATTCATTCATTCATTCATTCATTCATTCATTCATTCATGCTTATCTGAACTATTCTTGGGTCACGGGGAGCCTGTGCCTCTCAGGCGTCATTGGGCATCAAGGCAGGATACACCCTGGACGGAGTGCCAACCCATCGCAGGGCACACACACACACTCTCATTCACTCACTACAGACAATTTAGAGATGCCAATCAACCTACCATGCATGTCTTTGGATTGGGGGAGGAAACTGGAGTACCCGGAGGAAACCCCCGAGGCACAGGGAGAACATGCAAACTCCACACACACAGCAGAGGCAGGAATCGAACCCCCAACCCTGGAGGTGTGAGGCAAACGTGCTAACCACTAAGCCAACGTGCTAACCACTAAGCCACCGTGCCCCCCCCCAAATGGATCTTGATAGTGGAAAAAGATCATTTAGACCATAAAAATTTATGGCACTAAGAAAAAAGGGTTTCTTTTAAGAACTATTTACTAAAAGGTTCTTTGAGGAAACAAAAATGGTTCCTCTACAGCATCCCCCTTTTTGGACCTTTCATTTGAATGTTATGTTAGTATATGTTAATAGAAATGAGCTAAAATGTATTTTTACTGTAGTTAAACAAACATACATTATGGAACCGTTAGCGTTAATTAAAAATGTTGCAAAAAAATGATCGAAACACGTACATGTCGTATATTTTACTTGCATACTTGCATATGAGGAACGTTGAATGATTTCTTGAAGTGTTTTTGAAATGAAAAGCAAAGTCCCAGGAGAGAGCAGCGCCTCTACAATATCTCATCAGGAATCTGATCTCAGGTGGGAAACTTCAGTCCAATCTAGATTAGTTCAGCTTGAGTTGGCTAGAAACTTGGCAGAAATATAATAGGCAGGAAACAGGGCGCATCACGCTTTTCCTCTGGAGGACGCGAGAAGATTGAGAAGCATTGAAGTGGGGGATCGATGAGCTTCCGAGGACATTGATGTCACTCCCTTCGGTGGGATCCATCAGCCTCTGACACTTCAGCTCTGTGCAACAGAGTAAAGACAAACTCTGTGGCTGTTTTAATTTCTGACAGATTGGAGGATGAAATCGATCCAGCGTCATTCAGAAGGCTAGAGTGGCCATATAAACATGGAGAGAAATGCACTAGCTTATGTCTGATACACTAGCACGTCTAAGTATACTTAGAGTAATGTATGCTTGTTTTTATATAGCAGTGTAACTAGATATACAAGTACACTTAGAATAGTGTTATATATCAGTATGTGAGTAAAACTCACTAGCACGACTATGTACATGTTGCAAGTCGCAGGAAATTTAACGCTAACATTTCCACAATGCTTGTTTCTGTCTAACTACACTGTCTAACGCTCTATTAACAAGGGGTTTTCACAGTGATGCTGTAGAAGAACCATTTTTGCTTCCTGGAAGAACCTTTCACAGTAAATGTGTTTGTGTAACTACAGTAAAAACACGTGTTAGCAACTTTCTTTTAACATGCACTCTTAAAAAGCACTTTTGACTGTAACAAAGCCCTGACACTGGAGACTCCTTCCAAATCATGCTAAAGAAACATCTCTTTCATCGTATCAACAGTTACACACATTTTTAAAAATCAAATCCCTGTGTAATTCAATGAAATGACATTATCTAAGCCAAAATTATCTGAGCTATTGATAATGCATTTACATTTTTGGAATTTGGCAGACACCCTTATCCACGGTGATTTACATTTTATACAACTAAGCAATTGAGGGTTAAGAGCCTTCCTCATGGGTCCAGGAGGGGCAGATTGGTGGACCTTCTTGATCACTAGTCCAAGATTTATACATGTATAACAGATTTATACACATTTCTAAAGGCACAAGTCATCTGAGACTGAGAGAGTGTGTCATACGAGCTGTGTGTTGTGTTTGTGTAAGTGTGTGCTGTTGTTTTGCCCTTCTCCTCGTCCCCTCCTCTTCTCCGAGGGTCGTCTGTCGGCCTACTGACAGTGATATCCGTGGCTCACGTGGCCCAGTGCCGAGCCGTGCTCCACATGCTGACAGATGTCAGTGAACACAACCACACATGCTGGAGGATCCCTGTAGTGAGAAGTGACTGGGCGAGAATTGCAGTGCGACTCGGGGGAGCAGCTCCAGCTGAGCTGGAGTAATGTGCTGCCGCCGTTTCCCCTTGCAGAGCCTCCTCGCCGTGCCAGGAGGAGTGCACAGACACAGCCCATCTCCTGTAATCTGTCACGAGGAATCAGACTCACGGCTGACGCTGAGCTCACTCAATCACCGGCCCTGCAGGATCCTTCAGATCTGTCACAAGCTCTTCTGCTCGAGTCTGCATCCTAAACTCCCTGCTCCACCCCTGAGCCACACACACACACACACACACACGCACAAAAACAGACGGGAATAAATCTGTCTATTAATGTGCAAAATGCCAGCTTTCATGTGTTCATGTACATAGAACTAAGTAGAAATTTACATAAAAGCACCTGATTGGCTGAAACAGAGGAATCACTATTCCTTTCATACGATGATCAGCTTTGCTATTTTTTATTTTATTTATTTTTTTAGTAATGTATTCAGGAAATGCTGACATGCTCAGTTGCTAACATCTGGAACATAATATTCATTAATAACAGGTTACAGTTGTGGGTTTAGTGATCTAGAAAGTCAGAGGCTCAAACCCCAGCTCTTATCCCCTACCCTAGCAAGCTGCCACTATAGTGCTGCTATTCCGTTTGACTTCTGAGATATTTTCAATCATGAATAGTTTTCTGGCTGTGAGTATAAAAAACATGTGTTTTTCCCTCTGTTGGATAACCTTACACAGAGTTTTACTGGTTGAAGATCAAATTTGAGCTGCTTCTTAGGTGAACAAGCACTTGGAGCATCTCAGAGAGCAGAAATGGGTTTGATATCCACGTTTACTCTGAAGATAGAAACATTTGAGTAGGAAAAAAAATAACCGTTTTGGGTTTATTTTTTGCAACTTTTCTATTAATATATAAATATATATTGCTCCTAGTAGGCTAGGGAAAAACAGAAATACTTAGGAAACACTACAAATGTTTAAAATCCTGAGTGTCTACTTTCATATGAGCTTCATATGAGACACAACCAAACTGGCACAAATTCCGCATTTTGGTTTCTGGGAACTAAATAGTTGTAAACTCCGGGCTGGATCCTGATCAGATCGGACAGGAAGTTTTTTTTTTTGAAGAACCTACCACAGGTGTGTTGTGGGTTAGTGGAATCCGGAGCAGCAATATCGTGAGTGTTACCAAGGCGTGGAGAAAAACCTGACAAGATCAAATACATTTGTGGAAGTGAGATTCGAGAGTTTCAATAAATTACTCCCTTAATCCGATCTAAAAGCAGTCTGATTGAATAGGAGACAATGCCATAACGCTGAACTTTCGTAGCTGAGCTAAGTACATGAGGAAGTACATGAGCGTTTTGCTGATTGTTTTTAAGAGAAAATAAGCCTCAGTAGGTGTATAATGAGTGTGATTTCTGTCCCTTTTGCTTTTAACGATATTTTAATTTAATCTGACAGTAATCCTGCTTCTGTTCTGCTGCAGAGTCTAATGTAAAATAACTCATACTGACGAGACGCTGGAGCTTGATAAGAGCCATCTTATACTGAATATATATATATATATATATATATATATATATATATATATATATATATATATATATATATATATATATATCAAGATGTGTATTTTTTTTTTACATTTAAATCCCAGCTTTTTTTCCTCCCTCTTCTCTGTTTGAAGCACTGCTCTTTGATGGCGTCTGTAGGTGGGATGGAGTAGGTCGATACGTGTCACTAAAAAGATGGAAAGCTCTTTTTAACTCGCTCTCATGCTCTCTTTTAACTCAGGATCAGGATCATACTCCAGACCGTGTGCTTTCACCGCGACAACGCTATGAAAATTTGCAGCTTTGAGGAGCACTCAGTCTGGAGTTAATAAATCACAGCGTGGTGTAAATTTCAGGGCCGGAGACATGTTCTGATAATTCTTTGTTATTTTTAAAATGTCACGCAGCAAGATGCCGGCTCAGGTGGATTAAGAGTGAGATCGGTCCAGCCGTGAACTGCTATTAGGATTCTGTCTGTGATTAGAGCCAGTGGATGATAGGAATCAGAATCAGGATTAAAGCGTTTAATAAGGAAAATATGATGTTTTTTTTTTTTTTGTAATAATACACTTTCACATCCAACAGCACTTTAACACTTAGTGTGCAGCTAAAGACTACACACTAGACTTGTGTCATGATGGTATTGTGTTCTGTCTCGAAGTTAATGCGTCATTGTGAGTGTAGTGGCTGATTATATGTATCGAAGAGAGGCTTAGTGTGAACACAAACACTGGGACAAGAATGACAAGATGAGATTTATTTACAAAGAGGAGAGAGAGAGAGACAGAGAGAGAGAGAGAGAGAGAGAGAGAGATGGAGATTGAGTCGAGAGAGAGAGAAAGAGTAAGCGAGACCAAAAGAGGGAGAGAGACAGAAAGAGAGAGAGAGAGAGAGAGAGATGGAGATTGAGTCGAGAGAGAGAGAAAGAGTAAGCGAGACCAAAAGAGGGAGAGAGACAGAAAGAGAGAGAGAGAGAGAGACAGATGGAGATTGAGTCGAGAGAGAGAGAAAGAGTAAGTGAGACCAAAAGAGGGAGAGAGACAGAGAGAGAGAGAGAGACAGAGAGAGAGAGAGAGAGACAGAGACAGATGGAGATTGAGTCGAGAGAGAGAGAAAGAGTAAGTGAGACCAAAAGAGGGAGAGAGACAGAAAGAGAGAGAGAGAGAGAGAGACAGATGGAGATTGAGTCGAGAGAGAGAGAAAGAGTAAGTGAGACCGAGAGAGAGAGAGAGAGACAGAGAGAGAGAGAGAGAGAGAGAGACAAGAGAAGAGAGAGAGAGAGAGAGAGAGAGAGAGAGAGAGACAGATGGAGATTGAGTCGAGAGAGAGAGAAAGAGTAAGTGAGACCAAAAGAGGGAGAGAGAGAGAGACAGATGGAGATTGAGTCAAGAGAGAGAGAAAGAGTAAGTGAGACCAAAAGAGGGAGAGAGGGAGAGAGAGAGAGAGAGAGGAGAGAGAGAGAGAGAGAGAGAGAGAGAGAGACCTCCCTGAGGCATTTTTTTTTTATTCTGTACATAAAGAATACGACAGGTTCATCACACGGCATTTCCACTCATTCGGTCCATACAAGCTGAAGGTCTGAACTAAAATAAATTTTGTTAACACCAAGAGGTGTTTGGAATACCCCAAGGAGTCTGTGATGGGGAATGTGGGGGAAAAAATCGCATTGTTAATGAATTCTCCATTCTGATTGGTCAGAAGGTGTTGATTCATTTTCTGTAACAGCAGGCGAGCTACAAATCACATGTTTTTATCAATACATTTGTTTGTTGCTATAGTAACCGCCCACTCATAGAGACACACAGCTTCATATAATCTTTATAAGACTAACAATAAACATTAAAAGCTTGTTATTTATCCAAATCTTAAGGAGAGAAGACTGTTTTTGTGTTGTTGCTTTTTTGGCAACATGATAATAAATAATTTTATATATTTTATTAAAGCCAGGTCAATTCTGTGATGCTCAATATGATTAAAATACTTGATCATTTCCAGCAATTCATATAACTCCAGTGTCATTAATAACAATTATTTAGAACATAGCATTAGCTTATTAAATGAATATGTATTTTTTAAGGAGTTGCATGGAATTGTATAATTGCAAAGTTTTCTGGTTTAAAAGCTGTGAATCTCAACTTTAAGGTAAAATTATTGTGATATTCACAGGGAGTTCAGTGCGGTTTTCTTCTCACTGATTTGCACTAGAAGCGGAAGAAGGTGCGAAACAGAAGGAGAAAGTTAATGCGTCATTATGAGTGTGAAAGCTGATTATATGTAGTGATGCGGTATCGAACAGAGGCGTAGTGTGAACACAAACACTGGGACAAAAATGGCAAGATGAGAAAAGAGAAAAGACATAGAGAAAAGAGAGAGAAAGAGAAAGAGAGAGAGAGAGAGAGAGAGAGAGAGAGAGAGAGAGAGAGAGAGAGAGAGAGAGAGAGAGAGGAGAGAGAAAGAGCGAGAGACAGAGTGGGAGAATTAGAGAGAGAGAGATACAGAAAGAGATACAGAAAGAGAGAGAGAGAGGAAGAAAGAGCGAGACATACAGAGTTGGAGAACGAGAGAGAGAGAGAGAGCGAGGGAGAGAGAGAGATACAGAAAGATACAGAAGAGAGAGAGAGACAGAAAGAAAGAGTGAGAGATACAGAGAGGGAGAGAGTGGGAGAGAGAGATACAGAAGAGAGAGAGAG
Organism: Hemibagrus guttatus; assembly: GCA_033459395.1. Taxonomy (NCBI): domain Eukaryota; kingdom Metazoa; phylum Chordata; class Actinopteri; order Siluriformes; family Bagridae; genus Hemibagrus; species Hemibagrus guttatus. Next base: position 22,622,936 of record JAUCMX010000010.1, read on the forward strand.
AGAGAGAAAGAGAGAGACATACAGAGTTGGAGAACGAGAGAGAGAGAGAGAGAGAGTCAGAGAGACAGAGAGAGATACAGAAATAGATACAGAAAGAGAGAGAGAGATACAGAAAGAGAGAGAGAGATACAGAGGAAGAGCGAGAGAGAGAAAGAAAGAGAGAGACATACAGAGTTGGAGAACGAGAGAGAGTCAGAGAGACAGAGAGAGATACAGAAAGAGAGAGAGAGTCAGAGAGACAGAGAGAGATACAGAAAGAGAGAGAGAGAAAGAAAGAGTGAGAGATACAGAGAGTGAGAGAGTAGGAGAGAGAGAGAGAGATATGTAGACTTAATATTATACCATTAGCTTAAATGCATAAAGAGCGGTGTTGTTTCAAAGCAAAATTAAAAGGGTTGCAGGCCTTATTGAAATAAAAATAAAATTACTCTTTGACGATCGTTAAAAAAAAATAAAGAGGTAATTCTCAGAGTTTAAAAATGAGTTGGTTCTCGTGAACTGCACATAAAACCTCATGAACACGCCATGTTTCACAAAATCCTGTTACATTGTTGGTCAGTTTGTAGTAAGCAAATTTCACCTTCAGCCTTGTTGCTACTAGCCACTTACACAGTACCTCTGGATCTACAGTACCTGTCTGTAAGCCTTTATTTTTCCGAGTTCTCCACACTGCCAGTTTAGCCGTTCCAATCAGATAGTTTAATAAGCATAGTTTTTTTCCTTTTTGAGAAACGGTATTTCACTCCTCCAATAAAAACCTTCTCAGAAAATTCTTCATCAAATTTTTGAAACCAGCTCCTGAGTAGTTTAAAAAGACCTTTTAGTCTCTGGCGCTTTAAAACCAGGTGTTCTAGGTCTTCCTTTTGCCCACAGAACCTACACTCCCCTTTCACTGCTGGATTGAGGTGTACCACCTGTCTGTCTGTAGCTACTGCCCCATGAATAATCCTCCACTGCAGGTCAGCAGTACACTTCTCTACAGGGGGTTTGTACAGGGTCCTCCCCCTGTCCCGCACGAGGAAGTCCGGGTTCAACATCCCTGGCCACCTTGAAGCTTTTTGTCTCTTTAAGGATTCCTTGTGTAGCACTTTTACAGTGATGTGGTAAATCCCTTTCTTGGTCATATCTTTGAGACTTGTCTGTGGCACCTTGAAGGACAGGATGGAGTCTGTGACTGAGTCTTCTTCCTCTGTTCTCACTGCTGGGAGAATTCACAGTCCTGGAAACTCCTCATCACTCTTTCTGTCTTGTGTAGTCCCGTGTCTCTGTCCGATGTATGTTCTGGAGCTGCTTGGTAGTGTGTTGCAGAGTTCCTCCTGCAGTTTTGCTGCCAGACGTGAAGATCTCAGTCCCGCCACTGCTTTCAGCTCTTCTGTAGGTATCCAGCCTTCCTCGTTCAGCAGGTGGCAGCTTTGTGATGCCGTTCCCTAGTAAGCACTTGCGTATGCTCACCGAGAACAGCAGTCTGGATTGTATAAATGGATTAAAGAAGAGTGGTTCTTCCGGAGTCCATTGTTCTAGATTGTCCATGTCTCTTTCTGTTCTTATCACTGTCCTCCATGTGTGTAGCATGGATTTGTAATAACAAGTGAGCTCAGATAGGCTCAGCTCCTTTAGCTCCATTAAGAACAGATGTTTGTCGAGTCTGAAGCCACCGACTCGCCTCAGGATGGCACCTGCAGTTTTCTCCCACACCACGTCTTTGTGATATAGGAGTCTCTGTGCAGCTTGTATTCTGAATGCACGGATCCTGCTCCTCACGTCTACCAGTCCTTGCCCACCTTCCTGTACCGGTAAGCACAGTACCGCAGTGCGCAGCCAGTGTTGTCCACTCCAAAAGAAATCCACTATGGACCTCTGTATGCTAGAGACCAGCTCCTCGGGTGGTTCCATTACATTGGTCTTATGCCACAGAGTTGAGGCAGCCAGGTTGTTTACTACCAGGACTCTTCCTCTGTAGGACAAATGTGGTTTCCAGTAGCCCCTCCCAGTTTTTTTTTTGGAAATGTTCATTCCCTAGGAATACTCCCAGAATTTTTAGTCAATCTCTTTTCCATTGTAGCTGTGGAACTGCTCTGTGCTCCCAGTTGCCTATTATAAAACCTTCACTTTTTGACCAGTTGTCCCGTGCAGAGGAAGCTTTTTCATATGACCCAATGGCTTTTTTCAGTAGTGTGATGTCTGCTTTCCCTATGATAAAAACAGTAATGTCGTCCGCATACGCTGATAAAACTACCTTAAAATGACCATTTGCTTTTGGTATTGGAGTCCCCTTTAGTGTCCTTCTCAGTCTGCATAGTAGAGGTTCGATGACTAGACTGTATAACTGTCCCGAAAGTGGACAACCCTGCCTGACACCTCTAGTCACTGGTACTGGGGCACTTAAACCTCCTCCTACTTTTACCATTACATACACCTTGAGGTACAGCAGCTGTATGTAGGATATAAAACCTTCTCCAAAGCCAAAGTGTTTCAAGACATTAAAAAGATACCCATGGTCCACTCGATCAAATGCTTTTTCTTGGTCCAATGACAAGATTCCTACTTTGTTCTCATGGATCTGATTAAAATCAATTATGTCTCTTAATAAAAAACGGTTGTCTATTATTGACCTTTCCAGAATGCAATATGTCTGATCGTTTTGGATAATTGAATCTAAAACAAGTTTTAGTCTATTAGCTAGACACTTGGAGAAGATTTTATAATCCGAGCACAACAGAGCTACTGGCCTCCAGTTCATTACCAGCCCCACATCACCTTTTTTTGGAAGTAGTGATAAAACCGCTGGACGACAACTTACAGGGAGTGATTTACTCTCTATGCATTCTGATAGAGAGAGAGAGAAAGAAAGAGTGAGAGATACAGAGAGGGAGATACATAAAGAGAGAGAGAGATACAGAAGAGAGAGAGAGAGAGAGAGAGAGAGAAAGAAAGAGAGAGACATACAGAGTGGGAGAACGGGGAGAGAGAGAGAGAGAGAGAGAGAGAGAGAGAGAGAGAAAGAAAGAGTGAGAGATACAGAGAAGGAGAGAGTGGGAGAGGGAGAGAGAGATACAGAGACAGAGAGAGTGAGATACAGAAGAGAGAGAGAGAGAGGAGAGAGAGAGAGAGAGAGAGAGAGAGAGAGAGAGAGAGAGAGAGAAAGGAAGTAGCACTCTTGTGCAGCTGTGTATTTCACATCTGTCTCTTCTTTAGTGTCCGATTCTTTTTCTTCCTGTTTGCTGTCCTGATTTCACCTGACCTTAGCACTGATTTGACAGCTCTTTGGATTCCTCTGTTTAACACCCTGAATTACAATGTGATAGACAACAGTGATGAAGAGGAAGCAAGCTGAGATACGACATTGATCTCGGGCTTAACAACACTGGCGTTTATTAGCGTCTGTCATGAATTGGTATTAGCAGCCGTTAAGCAGAAAGCAGGTGGAGATCGATGAACGATGAGTGGTACACAAACTTTTATCACCATTTACTTTGAAGATAGAAACATTTGTCTGGAACTTTTCTGTAAATATATCACCCTTAGTGTCTACGTTCATATGAGCTTCATATTAACCACCACTGTGGAGTGGAACATGACAAAGACATTCAATGCTGAACATGAACACAACAAAAACAGGAGCAGATTCCATTTTTTTGGTCTCTGGGAACTAAATAATAAGAGAGTTGTAAACTCCGGACTGGATCCTGATCAGCCCGGATCGGAAGGCAGTGTTTTCTGGTTTGTCTGTGGAGTTGAATGTGTCATTTCTCCATGCCAACATCATCTTTGCACCATACAACATTAAAACAGATGCGCTGGCAGGCCACATGAATCAGCTTCCAAGCCTATGAACTCAGAAACTACTGTTAGTTCCTCAGGAGCTACTTACTGTAACACAGTGGAACCTCTGCACACGAATACCCTCCCTTATGAATTTTCGCCTTAAGAATTAAAATTCTGCAAGCAATTTGTATCGAAATATGAGGCATTTTTGGCATACATACAAACCGAGCCGAACCGAATGCTGCGAATGCTAAGTTGCGCGTATGTCTGGGAGCTGTTCAAAACTCGTTTGCGTCAGTGGAAAGCCAAGCGAAGCCAACTGAAGCGAGTTTATGATTTTTACAAAAAAAAAATTTTCAGTCAGTGAAAGCTGTCAAAGAGTCAACCCACGATACCATACGATTGCTTTCGTCATTTGTTCAAAAGCTTAGTGATTTTTTGGCCGTTTTTTTGTTGACAGATTGGTGTCGTGGGCGGTCTGTTCTATTTTTAGCCCAAGCTTGGTGGCACGACTTCCTGTGAGGACTCTTGACATGGAATGCTTGGCTCGGGTCACTTCTTTGTAAGCAGGCATACAGTTTACATACACTTTGTATTGGTCATGTTGGTCATATTTTCGGGCGGCTGGAACAGATTATCTGCATTTACATTATTTCTGATGGGAAAATTTGTTTCGCAATACAATACAATGAATTCGTCTCCAGAACGGATTAAATTCATATGCCGAGGTTCCACTTTATAAAATATTGTAGAAAGGACATTATTAACAGTTACATTATTTACTGTCCAGTGTCACGCAAATGAGGATGAGGTTCCCTTCTGAGCCTGGTTCCTCTGAAGGTTTCTTCCTCATATCATCTCAGGGAGTTTTTCCTCGCCACCGTCACCTCGGGCTTGCTCATTAGGGATTAATATTAGGGATAAATAGTAACTTTAAACTTTATTATTTATTACATATTTCTATTCTTCTGTAAAGCTGCTTTGAGACAATATCCATTGTTAAAAGCGCCATACAAATAAATTGAATTGAATAGAAATCCCTGCAGATGGAATAAAATGGAAGCACACACACACACACACACACACACACACATACACACACACACACACACACACACACACACACACACACACACACACACACAACCCACCCAGTGCCATATAAATACTGGCAACAGCAGAAGAAACATTTGAGTGGGGACAAAAGGATGCTTCGTTGAGAAGGCAGCTGTGTATGAGGGCCATGAGAGGTCACCTGGCTTTCCTCTGCCCCTCTGAAGAGCTCTGGCTGTGGTCCCAGCTCCTAGCTCCCAGCTCCTAGCTCCCAGCCCAGCCAGTGAGGGTTAATTAGTCATTTGGCCCACACACTGTTCCATTTGTGGCTCTCTTCAATGAAGCCCGAACACTCAGCGAGCAAAGCAGCGAGCCAATCTGACACGACGGCCTGCTTCCCCTCCGAGACACTTAGCCCCGCACATTGTCTATTGATTTCTCTTCAGAGTGATTAGAAGTGACTGGCAATCCTGGCTCCGTTTAAACAAACGTGCGGAAAGCTCCGGAAAGCGCGTCTCTCTCCGGTGCGTCCCTCGTCCCTCTGTTCAGCCACTGTGTAATTAATTTTGTTCTGTGTCCTTGCCTCGAGAAACAATTTACCGTGGATTAGCACTTTTCTTTTTGGACTTCTTTGGTGTCGTCTTTAAATCCGAAGCTGCAGAGAGAAGCAGAAGCGAAAACCTGTGGATGCAAGATGGAAAAAATGTTTAGCAAAAGCAGCGGGTGTTCTGCTTCAGATATTTAACCATGTTTGTTTGACTGTAAAAACTTCCTCAGTGTAAATTCAAGCTTATTTTATTAGCATATGTATCAATATCTATCTAATGTTTTCATAATGATGAATTAATGCACATTCAGGAGCACAGCAGGAAATAATGAAGTGGATACATTCTATACAAATAGCGACTAACAGTGCTAATTGCTATGCATTAGCATCTTGTTTACTCATTCTTTTAATCAATGAATATGCCAAACTAATAATAACGATCGTTTACATCATCCATAATTCATCTGTACAAATATTCAGCGGATTATTCTTTAATATTTGGAATATTTATTAAAGCCATGCAGCTTTGATTCCTGAATTTTCCATCCAAAGAATGTATTTTTTCAAAAATATACAATTTTCATTAACATTATTATATAAGGGTAGTTATGATGCAGCATGAGCATATCTTCTTCTTTCTGCTTTTCCCTTCAGGGGTCCTCACAGCGAATCATCTCTCTCCACCTATCTTCATATCCTCATTAATTCCATCCATATACCTCCTCTTTGGCCTTCCTCTTTGCCTCCTGCCTGGCAGCTCCATGTCCAACATTCTCCTACCAATATACTCACTCTCCCTCCTCTGAACATGTCCAAAACATCTTAATCTGGCTTCCCTAACTTTGTCCTCCAAACGTCCAACATGAGCTGTCCCTCTGATGTACTCGTTCCTAATCCTGTCCAATCTTGTCACTCCCAAAGAGAACCTCAACATCTTCAGTTCTGCTACCTCTAGCTCTGACTCCTGTCTCTTCCTCAGTGACACTGTCTCTAAACCATACAGCATGGCCGGTCTCACCACTGTCCTGCACACCTTCCCCTTGATTCTCGCTGATATTTTCCTGTCACACAGAACTCCCGACACCTTTCTCCACCCATTCCAACCTGCCTGCACTCGCTTCTTTACCTCTTTCCCACACTCTCCATTACTCTGGACTGTTGACCCCAAGTAATTAAACTCCTGTACCTTCTTCACCTCTTCACCCTGTAACCTTACTGTTCCACTTCCCTCCCTTTCATTCACACACATGTACTCAGTCTTACTACGACTGACTTTCATTCCTCTTCTCTCCAGCGCAAACCTCCATCTCTCCAGGTTTTCCTCCACCTGCTCCCTGCTCTCACTACAGATCACAATGTCATCTGCAAACATCATTGTCCAAGGAGACTCCCGTCTGACCTCCTCTGACAACTGGTCCATCACCATAGCAAACAGGAAGGGGCTCAGAGCCGATCCCTGATGCAGTCCCACCTCCACTTTGAACTCCTCTGTCTGACCTACAGCACACCTCACCACTGTCCTGCTCCTCTCATACATGTCCTGCACCACTCTGACATACTTCTCTGCTACTCCTGACTTCCTCATACAGTACCACAGCTCTTCTCTTGGCACCCTGTCATACGCTTTCTCCAAGTCTACAAACACACAGTGCAACTCCCTCTGACCATCCCTATACTTCTCCATCAAAATTCTCAGAGCAAAAATTGCATCTGTTGTGCTCTTTCTGGGCATGAAGCCATACTGCTGCTCACAAATTTCCACTACCTTCCTTAACCTAGCTTCCACTACTCTCTCCCATAGCTTCACTGTATGGCTCATCAACTTTATCCCCCTATAGTTACTGCAACTCTGCACGTCACCCTTATTCTTAAAGATCGGCACTAACACACTTCTTCTCCATTCCTCAGGCATCCTCGCACTCTCTAAAACCTTGTTAAACAAACTAGTTAAAAATTCCACTGCTGCCTCTCCCAGACACTTCCAGACCTCCACCGGGATGTCGTCAGGACCAACTGCCTTTCCAATTTTCATCCTCTTCAAAGCCTTCCTGACTTCATCCTTTCTAATCTTATCTACTTTCTGTTCCACAGAGTTCACCCCTTCTACTCTTTTTTCCCTCTCATTTTCCTCATTCATCAGCTCCTCGCATGAGCATATAAACATATAAATGTTTTTATAAATGTTTATAAACATAAGCAGCATGAGCATATAAACATATAAATAATTTTATTTCGTGACAATGAGAACTACCATGTGTGTGTGGAGTTTGCATGTTCTCCCTGTGCCCCGGGGGTTTCCTCCGGGTACTCCGGTTTCCTCCCCCAGTCCAAAGACATGCGTGGTAGGTTGTTTGGCATCTCTAAATTGTCCGTAGTGTGTGATTGCGTGAGTGAATGAGAGTGTGTGTGTGTGCCCTGCAATGGGTTGGCACCTGAGATAGGCACAGGCTCCCCGTGACCCGAGAATAGTTCGGATAAGCGGTAGACAATGAATGAATGAATGAACAATGAGAACTAAATAAATAATAATCAGTGCCTTTAGGATTGTATGATTAATTGATTAATTAATTGTGTGCAAGTAAACTTTCACAGAATTCCCGTAGATTCGTTTCGAGACGTGTCATGTGATGTCATCAAAACACGCATTCAGCTACGGTTCTTCTCCGTTCATGTGTGTGGAACATGAACACAGTTCTTATAGAAAGTCATTACATATGTGTTTTCACTGGTAGGAGTTTAAGAAAGAATCCTGTACTTGTGATTTCTACAATTCATATAGTTTTTATTTTTTTAAAAATGAAAAAAACTCAAAAACCTGAAAAAAGTCAAAAAAAACTCCTGGAGCAACTGGGAATATTATTATTATTGTTATTATTATTATTATTATTATTATTATTATTATTATTATTATTATTATTATTATTTGATAAACTGTGTGTGAATTCCACCACTCTAGACAAATTTAGGATGAGATCCATCATTGCTGGCTTGATCAGCAGTCATAAATATAAATTTTTACTTAAAATTTGATCATTTTTATTCCTAAATTTTAGATTTCTGTAAAGCTGCTTTTTCGACAGTGTCCATTGTGGAAACCTTTATTAAAAAAATAAATTAATAAAATTGAATTGAATGTTGAGTCTGATATTTTCTTAATTTAAGAAATTGAGCTAAGCCCAAAACTCCATGCTGATCTTTAGCTTCATTTCGGATTAAGTAAACATTGGGGCATGTTGATGATAAAAATGTGTAAGGTTTAATATAGGAATAATATAACATTGGTTGAATTCGGGATTAGGTATTAGGGATTGATGCAAATAAATTGAAATATAAATCTAATATTAAATCTTGAAGTTTTTGTACTATATTACGTTCTGTAAAGCTGCTTTGAGACAATGTCCATTGTTAAAAGCGCTATACAAATAAAGTTGAATTGAAAATCGAAATAAAAGTGAGCATCGTTTTTAGCATCAGCTACCAGAGAATGAGAAAATTCGTAAATATTTTCGTAAATGAAATTTGATTTGCTTGAAAAAAAAAAAAAGAATGTTACTAATAATGTTGCACTTTGAGCATTCCTAATTTCCCAAACTAGCATTAGGAAAATAAAAAAAAAATGCAAATGTTGTAGGAATGTTCTTAGAATGTCTAGAAAATTTCGGCTTTTAGAAAATCGCCAGCCCGAATTTTTCAACGTTTTATTAGATGAGTTTGGTCCAGTTTTGTTGTGTTCATGTTCAGCATTGAACGTCTTTGTCATGTCTCACTCCACAGTGGAGGTTAATATGAAGCTCATATGAAAGTAGACACTCAGGACTTTAAGAATTTGTAGTGTTTTCATAAATATTTCTGTTTTTCCCTTGCCTACTATTTATAGAAAAGTTCCAAAAGACTATGGTTATTTTGTTTCCACACAAATATTTGTATCTTCAGAGTAAACGTGGATATCAAACCCATTTCTGCTCTCTGAGATGCTCCAAGTGCTTGTTCATCTAAAAAGCAGCTTAAATGTGATCTTCATCCAGTAAAATCCTGTGTAAGGTTATCCAACAGAGGGAAAAACACACGTCTAAAACACACTAGAAGCCGACAGAGTCCTGACTCGTTTTGTATCAGACTCACGGCCAGAAAATCATTCATTTATTTACACTGATTGAAAATTTCCAGTCATCTAGCATGATGGAGTGCTAGTGTGCAAGTAAAAAAGGGTTGAAAAAAATCTTTTGTTTATGTTCTGGTTAAATACCACAACACCACAGATCTAATCCTGCTTCCTTTGTAAAAACCCGTTCAGTTCCTCCAATCAAATCCCTAAATTACATCTCAGCATTCAAGGCTGAGTCATGACTACAAAGCAAACAAAGGCAACAATTATATACACTTAAGAATTCATTTAGCTCCAGGTTCAGTTCAGGTTTTTGTTAGCAGAACCGTCTCTCAGCGTCAGCTCTCTTCCTGACTTCATTAACACTTCAAACAGCTTTAGCGTCTGTCACACACTACCAGAACAGCTCTAACACTTAATGGCCCTGTGTTCTCCTGCTATTTCCATCCCCTGTGTTCACTGACGGAACATGAATTTTAAGATTATTGAGCTGTATAAAAGATTAAGTGTAATATCTGAACGTGAGGTCACACTCGCAGGCTTTTAATAAAGCGCCGTATTGTATAATTCAGCACCAGACACTTACACAACTTCGGGTTGATTTATACTTTTCTCTGTCTGTGTACCTGCAGGTGTACGTGGGTGTCGTGCACAGACTTTCCCATAAATGTCAGTCAAAGCTGGGAAGTTAGAAAATGCAATTATTTGTGCTCTTTATTTCAAACAGAACTCAAAAATGTTGCAAGAAAAAAGTCAATGGCTTACAAAAAAATTAAATAAATAAAAATAATGTTGGATTTTTGGCATCCATACAATTAATGAAAAAAAAAAATAGCATTAAAAAATTATTTCCTGTTTTTATTTTTTATTTATTTATTTATTTATTGATTGATTGATTGATTGATTGATTGATTGAACCAAAATACACACTTGGATTTGGAGTTTTCTCCTGTTTTGTTGTTTCTGTCTTCAGCATCGAATGTCTTTGTCATGTGGTGGTTAATATGAAGCTCATATGAAAGTAGACACACAGGACTTTAAGAATTTGTAGTGTTTCATAAATACTTCTGTTTTTCCCTAGCCTGCTAGGGGCAATATATTAATAGAAAAGTTCCAAAAAAACAAAAACTGTTATTTTTTCCACACAAATGTTTCTATTTTCAAAGTAAATGTTGATATCAAACCCGTTTCTGCTCTCTGAGATGCTCCAAGTGCTTGTTCATCTAAGAAGCAGCTCAAATATGATCTTCATCCAGTAAAATTCTGTGTAAGGTTATCCAACAGAGGGAAAAACACACGTCTAAACCAACAGAGTCCTGACTCATTTTATATCAGACTCAAGTCAAGTCAAGTCAAGTCAAGTCAAGAAGCTTTTATTGTCATTGCAACCACATATAGCTGATGCAGTACATAGTGAAATGAGACAACGTTTCTCCAGGACCCTGGTGCTACATTAAAAACAACACACAACATGTAATTACAGAACCGAAACAACAACACAGAGCTAGGACAGAAGTTTGCTCTAGCTACATAAAATGCAAAGTGTGCAAACAAGAGCAAACAGTGCAAAGACAAGACAAACACAAGACAGGACACAAAACATGTGCAATGTTGGCAGAATGTGATGTGCATTACATATATGTATATAATGCATAGCAGCATGACCATTTGCATGTAATATGTGATAGCAGCAGTTTAAAAATAGTGCAAATAATTGATCGTTCACAGCGGTTGAGGTAGTGCAAATAGGAGATACATTATATTAAGAGTCCGCTCATACAGGTGGGTGTGTGTGTGTGTGAGAGAGAGAGAGCTGGTAGTTCTGGGTGTTAAGAAGCCTGATGACTTGTGGAAAGAAACTGTTACATAGTCTGGTTGTGAGGGCCCGAATGCTTTGGTTCCTCTTTCCAGACAGCAGGAGGGTGAAGAGTGTGTGTGAGGGGTGTGTGGGGTCGTCCACAATGCTGTTAGCTTTGCGGATGCAGTGTGTGGTGTACATGTCCGTGATAGAGGGGAGAGAGACTCCAATGATCTTCTCAGCTGTCCTCACTACCCGCTGCAGGGTCTTGTGATCCGAAACGGTGCAATTCCCAAACCAGGCAGTGATGCAGCTGCTCAGGACGCTCTCGATGGTCCCTCTGTAGAACACGGTCAGGATGGGGGGAGGTAGATTGGCTTTCCTCAGCCTCCGTAGGAAGTAGAGACGCTGCTGGGCTTTCTTGCTCACAGCCAGGACTTCATTCATTTATTTACACTGATTGAAAATAAGTCTATCTCCCATTCTGCCAACATACCGGAACACCGGGGTACTGGAAAAAAGGGTTAAATACCAGTCAGTAGTGAGAAATTATAGCTGTGTTGAATCATACTGGGGTCAAATTGGACATTTCCAGCAAAAATGCCACTCTTAAAATGTTCTCAAGTATTAAAAAGCAAAAAATTGGAACTCTTTACCTGATGAAATTAAACAAATAGCAAGTGAAAAAGCACTTCTATAAAAAATTGTTAAAAGCAAGTTCACCGTTTTGTGTTTTGACTGAAATTTGGCCATGAATTAACCATGAAGTAAATATCATGTTAGTAACCAAAATGAACTAAAATTTGCTAGAATTTGTTGTGCTGCCTCACCAATATGTTATAGCTCCTGAAATCAATGCTAATCTCTCCAGGCATTAGCAAAGATATCATAGTTATATATTGCTAATTAGCAAAACTTAGCTCAACACAACTTATTCAAATGAATGATTTTATACAAGTCTTTGATTACTTCAGCAAGTTCAACACGGCTGTATGGTGGATTATTCATTTTCTCTCTCTTTCTCTCCCTCTCTCTCTCTCTCTCTCTCTCTCACACACACACACACACACACACACACACAGATAGCTATAGCGCTAACTAAATTGTGTAGTATGACAGTTTGGCCTCGAAAGATGAATTGCCATGACTCTTTTCTTTTATGTTGATGAACCACATTGGACGCTAACCTGAAATGATTGGATGCTAAGCTGCACCTACACAAAGACCTTGGACTACTGATCGGAAGGTTGTGAGTTACTGCCAAGCTGCTGGGCCCTGGACCGAGGCCCTTATCCCTCAACTGCTCACTTGCACGAATGAGATTAATGAACATCACTTTGGATAATGGCATCTGCCAAATGCCATAAATATAATATAAATATGCATAGCTTGCTGTTATTGCAGGAGAACTTCAAACTCTAAAAGTTTGTGCACCCTTGAGCATCACATCCACATGTGGTTCTTCTCTAAAGTTTGAAGCATATAATTGTACAGAATGTATTTGTATGCTGTAGGATTAAAATTTCACTTCACTAGAACTAAGAGGCTTAAAAACTGCTCCAGCATGACAATGCCCCCATGCACAAAGCACAGAGCCCCATGAAGACATGGTGTGGAGGTGAAGGTTGGAGAAAGCGTAAGAACTCAAGTGCCCTAAACAGAGCCCTGAGTCTGACTCAACCCCACTGAAAACCTCTGGGATGTACTGGAAAGGGAGTCTCCTCAACGTGCCAGCATCAGGGTCTAAACTTCTTAATGTTCTTGTAGAATGTGTGAATGGACACGAATCCCACAGCCATGCTCCAACATCCATTGGAAAGCTTCCCAGAAGAGAATAGTGGAGATTATTATAACAGCAAAGAGAGGGGAATACATTTGGAATGACATATAGATGTGACGCCCAGGGGCGCACAAACGTACAGCCGCTAAGCAACTAAAGCAAGAAAATACAGCAGAAGCATTTTAGGAAGCATTTTTACTGAGGGAGGAACTGAAAAAAGATGTTCAGTTAAACAGGAAATGTAAGTTTAGAAAACCCTAACAGTGTGCCCCCTGCAGGCTTAGTGGTGAACAGTCTTTGATTAGCTGTCAAGCTCTTTATATGCTACATCAACGTACATTAAAAAACCTTATTACGGTCTATTTTCTATCACCTCCCTTCTACAAGACCTTCTTTTAATCCTCCTCAGAGGTCACATTCCAGTGATTTTGAATAACCGTTCTATAGCAGGCTAGCGTTCAGGATGAGGAGAAGTGACACAAGAGGCAGATGTAATCTACAATTCCACTCATCTGCGGGTCTGCGTGGTGCCGCTGTGCTGCCGAACAGAATCAGGATTAAGATTCATTCATGCATGTCATTATTAGCCATTTTCTCAGTCCCTTAAATGAAGTGCACTATGCTCTAGGGAGCTTTATGAATAGGGAGAGAGTTATTGGCACCTCCTGCAAGTTTCTTTTCTCTTTCTTCGAACAAAGCTACTGTTCAGTCTAATACTGAAATCTTTCTTTAGATAATTGTTAGAGATAATGTTTGGACAAAATTATCCGGATTAACAAAAATTAGGATCATTGATCTTTAATCAAACATTCAAATTTATTGTTAAAATAATTTTATATATTTTATGGAATTTTTATTTAAAATGTATTATTATTATTATTATTATTATTATTATTATTATTTTATTAAACATACAAGAATGTATTTTTATGCTTAGACTTAAAAAAATGATAGATATTTAATATTATCTGGATTTTTACATTTAATAGAAATGTTTTATATTTTCTTTAGTGTCAGGAATTGCACTTCCATGTCGGTGGCCATTTTGGAGGCGCTCTTCCGGGTCGGTGGCCATTTTGCATCGTAGCACTATACAAGGACACTTCCAGCGTGTGCTCTTCACCGGATGGTCTCCTCAGTTTACCTTGTTTGTTTAAGTTGCTATCCTGCCCTGTTTCCTGCATTTCTCTTTCAGTTTCAACTCTGCCTGTCTTTGGTTCTATGCTTTTCCATATCACGGCCGCCAATGAATGCTGTCTCCAGGATTTAACCAGCATTACTCAGGACCTAGTTCATCACCTGAGTCAGCCTCCAACCTGCACCCAAAATGACTGTTCCTCAACCTTTTCATTAACCTCACCTGCCTCTTCTGGAATGCTTCGCTCAGAAGCCAGGCTCTGTCTACGTCATTTGCCTGCTCACTGGCAAGGCTAGGCCATGGACAACAGCAGAGTGGGAACAGCAGTTCATCATCTGCACTTCATATGACGCTTTCACCAAAGGGCTCCGCATGGTATTTGATGCTACACCTCCCAAGAGGAAGCCTTTTTTGGCATTGTTTGAAATGGTTAAAGGAAATTGCCCTGCAGGTGAACTTTAGAACCGCAGCTGCCCACAGTGAGTGGAATTCAGCAGCGCTCTACAATGCCTTCTACAGAGGCCTCGTGGGCCAAGATTATGGATGAACTCACTGCTTGGGAATTACCTGGAGAGCTCGATGACCTGATCCACCTGGCCTCCCATATCGATCGTCTTATGCAAGAGCATTTTTTCCCAGATACCTCCTGATCCAGCACCCTCACCAGAGCCCATTCAGATTGGTCGGCAGAAGCTATCTGCAGCCGAGAAGGAGAGATGGTGTTCTCTACTGTGGCGGCCCAGGGCATTTTGTCCAGACCTGTCCAGCAAAATGGAAGGCTCATCACTGAAGGAGGAGTCAGTAGTGAGCCGTCTCACTCCAGCCTCCTCAAAACCCTTATTAAAGGCGTGGATTAAGGTGGGTGACCAGGACCACCACCTCACCATCTTCATTGATTCTGGTGCCAACTCTGAATTCATGGATGAAAAACTAGCAAAGAGTCTTGAGGTGGAGCCTCTCCCATCGGTCCTGGACAGCCACATCTGCACCAAGTCGAACACAGGACTATACCTGTGCTGACAACCACTGGAACACCATTAGGAGTGGCTCTTGTTTTTTGTCATCCCTTCACCTCAAGTGCCCATTATCAGCTTTAAAGCAAGCAGACCCCCATGTAGACTGGATGAGTAGCTGAATTTTGGACTGGGGGACTTACTGTCTACTTACTGACTACTTTTCTGGCCAGGACCCCATTGGAAGAGAGTCCTTCCATACCTTCAGTAGTATACTGTGACCTCAAGTAGTGTTCAGCAAGGCCTCATTTCTGTCCCTGCATAGACTCTATGACTGTGGCATTGACCTACTACCCAGAACTATGTCTCTACCACTTCACTGGACCTGAGAGTGAGGCGATGGCCACATACCTTCAGTAGTCCCTTGCTGCAGGCATTATCCACCTATCTTCTTCTCCCACCAGAGCAGGATCCTTCCGTGTATTGACTACCAGGGCCTCAATGCTATAACGATATCCCTGGCCTTCAAGCTTCTCCAGGAAGCTCCTATCTTCTCCAAGCTTGACCTACATAACACCTATCACCTGGTCCACATTTGCAAGGGGGATGAATGGAAGACGGCCTCTGAGACCTGCTCAGTTCCTTCATCTTTGTCTACCTGGATGGCATACTGATTTTTGCTGCTTGCTGGATCATCTGTATGCGAAGGCCGAGAAGTGTGCATTCTATGTCCCCACCCCCACCTTCTTGGGGTTCTTGGGGGTAAAGGACTGGCCATGCCCTTCCAGGAAAAGCACTTCTGGATTGGCAGTAATTGTGGATGATCACTTCCAGGTTGCCAGCTATGTTGTGTTGTAGCACTATATGAGGACACTTTCAGCATGTGCTCCTCATTTTTACATTCCCGATAGTCTCCTCAGTTTACCCTGTGTGCTTGAGTTGTTTTCCGTGTTTGCTCTTTCAGTTTCAACCCATCCACTCTTTGGTTCTGCAGTAAACCCATGCTGGAGCAGTTTTTAAGTAAACAATTTTTTGTCCTCGTCTACCCATCAGTTTTGGATTTATTGGACTGTTTTCTATTGGCTTTCTATCTATCTGAATATTATTACATTATTACTTTAGAAGTATTATACATACTTATATGTTGTATGTTAACTTGGTTAAATATAATACACAATATTATAACATATTTATTGTCACGGGGAGCCTGTGCCTATCTCAGGCGTCATAGGGCATCAAGGCAGGATATACCCTGGACGGAGTGCCAACCCATCGCAGGGCACACACACACTCTCATTCACTCACGCAATCACACACTACGGACAATTTAGAGATGCCAATCAACCTACCATGCATGTCTTTGGACTGGGGGAGGAAACCGGAGTACCCGGAGGAAACCCCCGAGGCACGGGGAGAACATGCAAACTCCACACACACGGCAGAGGCGGGAATCGAACCCCCAACCCTGGAGGTTTGTGTTATATTATTTTGTATATTTGTACTATAATTTTTTATTTTTAGATTTTTATACATTTTATAATATATTTGCACTTTTATAATATTTTTTATTTTAAATTTAAATGATTACATATACATATAGTACATACAAAAAATAAATATTTTTAATTAATTCTCTTGGATGATGATGATAATAATAATAATAATAATAATAATAATAATACTAATAATAATAATAATAATAATAATAATAATAATAATAATTCAAGTTATGTTATCTTTTTTATATATATAAGACGTTTTGCAATATACCCTTGTAAGAATAATGTGTAGAAAGGTCTTAAGGTTATTACTCATGGAAAAATTTCCCTATACATAATTTGGCAGTCACGACTCGCTTCCTCCGTCCTCATAAAAAGCACAAAGTCATGGAGGTATTTTAACTACCTGCTTAATGAAGCTAATGGAACCCACGTCTATCTTCCTTACGGTTATTCTGTTTATTAGCTGCGTTAGTGCAAAGTTACAAATGAAGGTGAAAGGACGTAAAAAGCCGTGTGTTTAGCATACAGGCGCGTTCAACGTCATCTCAGTGACTAAGCCAGCGAAAATAAAGAACTCGTTATTATACTCTAATCTGGCAGGCGTGTGCTAATCAGAGTGCACTGTGCAGGATTCTTCCTGTGTTTGTGCCACCAAAGTTAAAAAAAAAACACACATAAACAAATTATTCAGCCGTAATGTAATCAAGTGCTGATTTTATAAGTAGTGCTTATAGCATTAAGGGGGAAAATAAGCACACATGAGCATAAATGAACTAAATGCTGCATGAAAGACTTCACATGCAAATATCTGGAAACACTTTATTTTTAAAACAGACAAACACACATTTATGAATTAGATGCCATGTTTTTTTTTCTCTATACAAGACAATTCTATAACCTAAATATTATAAAATATTTCTCTATAATAAATGGAAAAATTCAATAATAGTAGTAGTAGTAGTAATAATAATAATAATAATAATAATAATAATAAATATTGATAATAAAGTAATGTAACAAATATTATTGTTAATAATAATAATCATAATTGTTATTATTATTATTGTTGTTGTTGATTCATAATTATTATTGTTGATGTTGATTTTTCCTTACACTTGTAAAAAAAAAAATAAATAAAAATTGATTAATTGAGATTCTATACAGAACCCTATGGTTCTTTACTTGGCTCCAAAGAACGCATTATCCTAAAATGTTTTAATAGTGTCAACAAATCATGTTTAGCACAAAGATATTTTCGTATGAGTAATAATTTTGTATAAATTTGTATGATGATGATGATTATAATATTATTATCTAACCTAAAAAATTACTCTACAAACTAGTAATGAATGAATCCATAAAAACATTTATATGTTTCTATATAGAGTTCTATATAGAACCTTACAGGAGTTCCAAAATTAGAAGCTTCCCCTATATACACTCTTAAAATGAAAGCTTTCAAGAAGGACCAAAGAGGGATTTTTGACAGTGATACCATAGAAGAATGATTTCTGGTTCCTGAAAGAACCTTTCAGTGAACGGTTCTTAAAAGAACTACTTTTTTCCCCTTAGTGCCCGAAAGAACCTTCAAGCTACAAAGAAGGTTTCCATGGATGTTAAATGTTTTTCACAGAACCGCACACCCCTCACACAAAACCATTTAAGTACTGCTGTTGAAGTGTAGAAGCTTTTAAGGTTCTAGATAGAACTTTTTCACATGCTCCAAATAAACTCTGTAGGGTTCTTTTGATTGAAGCCTTAAAGAGGATTCTATATAGAACCTTTAACGATTTTCAAACCCGAACTACCTGATAGAACCCTTTTCCTCTAAGAGTTAATATAATGTACATTCATTGCTCTCCATGAGTTCTACATAGAACCATTTTTTGGGAAACATTCTATTGGCCAAATATAGAACCCTGAGGAACCTCTTTTTCGTTTTTGATTGAACGTTAAGAAGAGTTCTATATAGAGCCTTACGGGAGTTCCAAATAAGAAGCCTCCCCTATATACACTCTTAAAATGAAAGCTTCCAAGTAGAGAGAGGAACTATTTTTGGTTCCTCAAAGAATGGTTCTTAAAAGACAGCTGTTTTTTCCTAAGTGCCAGAAAGCACATGCTTATAGTCTAAAGAACCTTCAATGAACTACAAAGAAAGGTTCCATGGATGTCAAATGTTCTTCACAGAACCGTTATTTGTAAGAGTGTAGAAGCATTTAAGGTTCTAGATAGAACTTTTTCACATGCTCCAAAGAAACTCTATAGGGTTCTTTTGATTGCACCCTTAACACGGGTTCTATATAGAACCTTTTAAGGTTTCCAAATCTGAACCACCTGATAGAGCCCTTTAAAAGAACCTTTTCCTTTAAGAGTTAATATAATATACATTCATTGCTCTCCATGAGTTCTACATAGCCATTTTTGGGGAAAAGATTCTATTGGCCAAATATAGAACCCTGAGGAACCTCTTTTTTCCTTTTTAAGAGTTAAGAGCTAGTTAGTTAGTTGGTACTAGTTAGGGTTGGTGAGAGGGTTGCTATGGTTACGATGTGCTTGTTGAGTGAGATTTTGTTTGTTTGATTATTTTTTTGTCAGCATGCTCTGGCCAGCACTTTTTCCTGTAAACAAAAAAGCAGCCTTTCAGGCTTGATTATTTGTTGGTGCTGATAGAAAGCAGGTGTCAGTAATGGATATGTCATCCTATCTCTTGTTTGTGATGATGATATTATAATAATATGGCAGGTGTAGCGGCGAGGCACAGAGCTGCATGTGCACAGAAAGCAAAAATCTACTGTTTGCTATATTTATATATTTTTTGCAGTTAATCTGTGATTTCTTCTTCAAGAGTTTCAACAGCTCTATTTAAACTGAACAAACCTGACAGCGTGCATGTGCTCCAATGGATATATATCGACTTAGTTATTCATGCCGTGTGTATTTTGTATTTATTTATTTATTTTATTTGAGCCAGATATCGTAGATAGTCATTAACTCCAACTGATGAAATGTTGACCTTGGGGAAAAGTTTCTGAAACTGTCTGAATTCAGTGAAGATATTTTCTGCTTTGGGGTAAAGTGAGATTAATGTGCAGTCCCAACTGGTTAAACCTCGCATTAGAGAGAGAGAGAGAGAGAGAGAGAGAGAGAGAGAGAGAGAGAGAAGAGAGAGAGAGAGAGAGAGAGAGAGAGAGACAGAGAGAGAACGAATTAGAACGAATTAGAACGAATTAGAACGAATTAGAACGAATTAGAACAAGAGAAAGAATGAGAGAGAGAGAGAGAGAGAGAGAGAGAGAGAGAGAGAGAGAGAGAGAGAATTGGAATGACAATGAGAGAAACAGAGAGAATGAAAACAAGAGAGAGAATGAGAACAGGAGAGATAGAGAGAGAATGGGAATGAGAGAGAGAGAATGAGAACAAGAGAGAATGAGAGAGAGAGACAGAGAAAGGGGGGGTTGGAAAGACAATGAGAGAAACAGAGAGAATGAAAACAAGGGAGAGAATGAGAACAAGAGAGATAGAGAGAGAATGGGAATGAGAGAGACAGAAAGAGAGAGAGAGAGAGAGAGAGAGAGAGAGAGAGAGAGAGAGAGAGAGAGAGAGGTTGAGAACAATAGAGAATGAGAACAAGAGAAAGAATGAAAACGCGAAAAACAGAGAGTGAGAGAGAAAGAGAGAGGGAGAATGGGAATGAGAGAGACAGAGAGAATGAGAGAGAGAGAGACAAAGAGAATGGGAATGAGAGAGAGAGAGAGAGAGAGAGAGAGAGAGGATGAGAACAACAGAGAATGAGAACCAGAGAAAGAATTAAAATGAGAAAGACAGAGAGAGAGAGAGAGAGAGAGAGAGAGAGAGAGGGAGAATGGGAATGAGAGAGACAGAGAGAATGAGAGAGAGATAGAGAGAAAGAGAATGAGAATGAGAGAGAGAGGGAGAGAGAGAGACAGAATGAGAGATAAAGAAGAGATGAGAGTGAGAGACAGACAGACAGACAGACAGGTGGCAGACCTTAATGGAAACAAACAAGCCAGTAAGAGGATCAGTGGTGTTTAAATGACAGCGCAGCAGTGTAAGTGTGATTAATATTCCAGTCGCCGCATTGCTGCATGACATGAAATGGATAGATCGGGGCATGAACCCCATCGCCCCAGTAATAAATTACAATTTAATAACAACATGAATGTTCTGTTTATGACGCTGCACCTCTGAGATTGATGCTGTGCTACGTGCTTAAGAAAACATGGAGGGGAATGAAAATGGTGATGGATTGCAGTCGCTACTCCTCCTTCTCAGTGATGGAAGTGGAGAGTGATAACGCTCGCCATCACAGCTTTGTGTGCTGTGAGAAAACTGACGAGTTTCATTACGTTTCATTACGGCGTATGAACCCGGGTTCATGCACAGAGTCATCAGCCTTAAGATGTCTTGAAGGTAAAAAGGAAGAAACAAAATGCTAAATAAACTAGAGAGAGAGAGAGAGAGAGAGAGAGAGAGAGAGAGAGAAAGAGAGAAAGAGAGAATGGAGGAAAAGAGAGAAGAGAGAGAGGGGTGAAGAATGGAGGAAAAGATTGAACAGGATCCATCTCTGGAGTCACCCAGATGATGATGATGATGATGATGACGATGTTGATGAGGTTCTCTTTAGAGTCTGGTTCCTCTCAGGTTCCTGGTTTCTTCCTCATTGTGCCTCAGGGGGGTTTTCCCTCACCTCCCTGACCTCTGGCTCACTCATTAGAGATCAATTTAAGAGTTAAATTTGATATCCTGAATTTATTTTTATTTCTGTAAAGCTGCTTTTACTGCTTTTCGCTTCTGTAAAGCTGTCTTAAGAAGGTTGACAAAGGAAAAAAAAAACCTTTCCTCTGTCTCCTTAAAGAAAACATCACCTGATGCATGTTTTTTATTTTTTATTTTATTTTATTTATAAAATTTAGATGTTTTATAATACAATTGTAATACTTTTCAATCTTATACATTAGGATGACTTTATAATGTTCTATCCAGATGATAAAAATAGCCTTCGTCTAACTCTGATGCATTTACAGTAATGTTTTATTAATGTGTACTGCCCTTGTTACTGAAAATAAACAATAAATAAATATTAATGTTTATATGCAGTTACATTGATCGTTCTTCATTCTTAAGTGTCCTTCATGTATTAGACTGTGACTTTTTACAAGTACACTGGCTTTCCATTGTGCCAGAGAAACAGAAATGAACTTACGGGACATTTTCAATTATTATATGGAAATGAATGATGTTCTGGCTGTGAGTCTGATATAAAACGAGTCTGTTGGCTTTCGGTGTGTTTTAGACGTGTGTTTTTCCCTCTGTTGGATAACCTTACACAGAATTTTACTGGATGAAGATCACATTTTATCTGCTTCTTAGATGAACAAGCACTTGGAGCATCTCAGCGAGCAGAATGGGTTTGATATCAACACTTACTTTGAAACTGTTCGTTTTTTTGGAACTTTTCTATAAATATATTGCTCCTAGTAGACTAGGGGAAAAACAGAAATACTTCTGAAACACTACAAATTCTTAAAGTCCTGAGTGTCTACTTTCATATGAGCTTCATATTAACCTCCACTGTGGAGTGAGACATGACAAAAACATTCAATGCTGAACATGAACACAACATAACAGGAGCCATTTATTGGAAAATGAGATAATAACATACAATGGCTCTCTGTAGTGTTTACTCTGATGAAAAATGATGTGCATTTAAGAGCAGAATAACAGTACAGTAGGTTTGCCTCGCACCTCCAGGGTTGGAGGTTTCCTCCCTGTGTGTGGAATTTGTATGTTCTCCCTGTGCTTTGGAGTTTTCCTTCAGGTTCTCCGGTTTCCTCCATCGGTCCAGAGACATGTGGTAGACTGATTAGCCTCTCTAAATAATCCGTAGTGTGTGAATGTGTGTGAGTGTGTGTGATTTTGGCCTGCGATGTGTTCGCACCACGTTGCAGAAGGCAGATGGATGGATGGATTCCAGCATCTAAGCATTTTGCACATTAACCTAGACTCTTGAAGAACACAGAAGGATTCATTCAGGGTTTGTTGAGGATGAAAGTAGGGCTGTTGTAAAGACCGCTATTAAGTTCAAGTCCAAGAGGACTAAGCTGAGATTGGAGTCTCATGGGGGTGGTAGCTCAAGTGGTTAAGGCTCTGGGTTGTTGATTGGAAAATCGGGATTCAGGCCCCAACCACCCCCACCCCCTGCTCCAGGAGCACTGAATCATGGCTGACCCTGTGTTTTGACCCCAACCCTCTAAAGATGGGATATATGAAGAAATAATTTCATTGTGCAGTAATGTATATATGACAAATAAAGTCTTGAGGATGTGGTAGCTTAGTGGTTATGGTGTTGGACTATTCATACAAAGGTTGTGAGTTTAAATCCCAGGTCCACCCAGCTGCCAGTGCTGGGCCCCTGAGCAAGGCCTTTAACCCTCAACTGCTCAGTTGTATAAAATGAGATAAATTGTAACAGGAAATGCCAGAAATGTAATGTGCTTAACTTAAAGGGTCAAAGCCAAGTCAAGATCTAGTCGATCTGGACAACAGAAAACAGGAGCAAAATTCAATTCTTTGGCCTCTGGGAAATAATATAAACCTGTGATGTGTTGATGAAAATACATCAACATGTCTACATCGGTGCTGTGGTGCTGCTTCAGTAAAATATTATCACAGAATCACCAAGTGGATCGGAAACAACTCGTCATTCGACTGGAAATCAAATAAAAGCCGGTCCCCAAAAGTTCACCTCCGACCTTTCTCAAAGCCGAGACTCTGCTATCGACACGCGCCACGACAGAGCCAGTGGCTTCGTCTACTCTCGAATCTATTATTTAAAACTCCGCTGCACTAATGTCTTCTCATCCACTTCGCCTGGCAGGTTGGTGGTGATAAATCCCCGCTACTTAAGCGTCACTCTCAGCGAGTATTAATCTTCAGATCACCTTCACTCGCACATCTCCAAGCCCAGAGGACGTTTTCACACGTTCCCATGGTGACCAGACGCATCGTTTTACCTTCTCCAGCAAAGCGACAGTGTTCAGCACCTAATGCAGGATTCGGAGTAATCCTTTTTATGTCACATGAGTGCTTCGCAGATTAAAGCAGATTAGAGCAATGAACCTGGTTTTGACTTCAGTCTTATTAACTTTGATCATAAAAACAACTGCAGAAATGATCATAGCAAAATCCGATATCTTGAATAAAGGAAATATTATATAACGCTTCTTATTAAAACATTATTAAATATCAAATCTGACTTAA
Organism: Hemibagrus guttatus; assembly: GCA_033459395.1. Taxonomy (NCBI): domain Eukaryota; kingdom Metazoa; phylum Chordata; class Actinopteri; order Siluriformes; family Bagridae; genus Hemibagrus; species Hemibagrus guttatus. The sequence continues at coordinate 22,646,858 of JAUCMX010000010.1, forward strand.
TTTACTCATTTACAAGCTTAAAACTGGATTCTATTGACAGATAATTTTGCTTCTTTCTTAAAATAAAAAATAAATAAATGTATGAAATAAACAATAAATGCTTTAAATCTTATTTTATAAATTAAAAATTTTAAAATAAAATTTATAAATATATAGAAACAGGCTTAATAATCCTTTATATCTTTAAAAACATCTATTAAGGAGGAATTTTAGCTCAATTTGCTTTTATTTGAATTTAGATATTTATCTTCAGAAACATTTTTTTTGCAAAAACATTTTTTTTAATTGCAGTTGAAATTTATTTACTGTTTCTTTGGACAACATTTACGCTAATTAGCCATGATGCTGGGATCTTTGTTTATAAAACAGACCTGTTCACTTCACATATTAACATATTTTGACATTATTCAACAGTAAACTGGTGCAAGGCTCTAATCTCATGGTTTCCAGCACAATATTATTCAATTATATATAATAAAAAAAATTTTTTAATGAGAAATAAAATGAGAAAAATAAATAAAGAAAGAAAAGTAATAAGAAAAAAAAAATTTCTTAAATTTTTTAAGATAGTCAGCCTTATTTAGGCCAATAAATAAATGTTTTATTGAACAAATATTTAATACAATAAAAATATTTTCTTCTAATATTTTTCTTTCAGGCAATGTTTTAGGAATTTATGAACATTTATGGAAAGAGTCTCCAGTAACAGAAAAGCTTAAAAGAAAAAAAAACCTTTTATAGCTGCTTAAATGTGAATGATAACAGGAAATGTAACAATAAATGGATAAAAAATTATTTAATTAAGAAAAAACAGTCAGCAAATTGATGTCATGTGAGAGGAATAATACACTTCAGGTGTGCTGTTATAGGAAAATAATCAACTCTAAAGCTAAATTAATAGCTGGTTTTGCATGATCACATCCACACAGTGCTGTTATTATATCCTGTGTAATTACTGTATACGCTCGGGTCAAGCGGCGAGAGGAACTCGGCTCGGTTTAATATCTCTAATCTTTCCCCACACATGCTCACACATGTCTCTTTATTAAAAACCGTAATGAAGTGAACTTTTCCTGCTGAGTCGAGCACTAAACGGGAAAACGGGCCATCCTGACGTCCTGACTTCCTCGCTCTGATAGTTAATAATGCCTCATCTATATTACTGACCATTTGCAAAAAACAAACAAACAAAAAAACAAGTAGCTGATTCATTAGGTTGAGAAAGCTTTTTGAAAAGATCACCACCTGCAGAGGATCTGAGTCTCAATAGTGAGGGTCTATAAATACGAGCCATATGATGAGGTGAAGCATGGGATTTGTAGTAAAGATACATCTCATGATGAGGATGATGATGACAACAATGACGATGACAACAATGATGATCTATCTATCTATCTATCTATCTATCTATCTATCTATCTATCTATCTATCTATCTATCTATCTATCTATCTATTTATCTATCTATCTATCTATCTACATCTGTCTGTCCATCCATCCATCTATCTATCTATCTATCTATCTATCTATCTATCTATCTATCTATCTATCTATCTATCTATCTATCTATCTACATCTGTCTGTCCATCCATCTATCTATCTATCTATCTATCTATCTATCTATCTATCTATCTATCTATCTATCTATCTATCTATCTATCTATCTATCTATCTATCTATCTATCTACATCTGTCTGTCCATCCATCTATCTATCTATCTATCTATCTATCTATCTATCTATCTATCTATCTATCTATCTATCTACATCTGTCTGTCCATCCATCTATCTATCTATCTATCTATCTATCTATCTATCTATCTATCTATCTATCTATCTATCTATCTATCTATCTATCTATCTATCTATCTATCTATCTACTTATTTATTTATTCAAACCAAAACGTATACCAGAAACAGTAGTGGCTTTCGTTTACGTTCATTATATGATGAAGATGACAACAATGACAACGATTCTGATGATGACAACGACAATATAAATTATGATGAGGATAAAGACGACAATGATGACGACGATGACCACAGTGATGACAATTATGATGGTAACAATTCTAATGATGAACACGAGGACGACCGCGATGACAATTACGATGCTGATGAAGACGACAACAGTGACAACAATGACACATTATAATATCACCAAAAATAATGTCACCAAAAAATAAAAAAAAAAACACAACTTCACCTCACATGTTTCATGTAATCAATATGTTTCCATGGAAACCGTTTTTTTGTTCATCTCTGTGGTTTGTTAGCATGATGCTGAGGTGAGTGTTTAACTCTTTGAGAGGTTCCTCTGCATGGCATCACCTTCAAAGTGACTGGACTTGTGATCTAATCTTGAAAACATCGCAACCCAACCCTAATGAGCAAAAAAAAAAAAATGTTCTGCATTCTGAAGTGGCTTTTCTTCTTATCTTCTGATGGGAAACTCCATTAACTTCCACCGCCGTCCTGCTCGGCCTCCCCATGGCACTGCGTAATGACTGTATTTATAATAAATTGCACAGACCAGAGTGAATTAACTTAAATGTTAGATTTGTTAGGAATATTATGATGAAAGATCTTTTAAAATCACTCGCTCAGGATGTTGGCTATATTTTGGAGGAGCTTCATCACTTGCATTGACTCCTAGACGTTTTTTCTTCTTTCAGGTTTTATTACTTATTGTGTGTGTGTGTGTGTGTGTGTGTGTGTGTACATGTCTGTGTCTTCTCTTTCATTGCTGCTCTCCCTGGGGACACCTGAATAATAGATATAAATAGGGGCAGAAGAGAGACACAGCGCTTTATCCAGCTTATTGCTGGTGTGTTTTCTTCTCACGCTGATTCCTGAGGGAGAACGAAAAAAAACCTGAAAGCATAAATCATAAAAGTCAAGGAAATTAAAGTGTTTTAAACACCAGGCTAAAGTGTGACGGCTACAGAGTCTGCCAATCCAGTCTCTCGTCCTCTCATCATCTTCTCGTCTTCATGTTGATTTCATCACAAATACTCTAAAGCCAAGGAAACTGGCAGGCGTGAGCCAGGATCATTATTCAAATACAGACGTGTACGGAATAATCACACACATTTTACATGTAATTATAGGAGTAATAGGAGATCTTGTGGAAAACATGTGGACCAGCAGTTGAAAACATCATCATGTGATGTGATAAAAACAATGAGATCAATGAATTATTGATTTATGTAAAAACATAATAAACAGATAAAGAATCACCTGAGAAGAAATGAATCATGTGTAGAGAATCGCATAGAAATGATTGAATCATGTGTAAAGAATCACATGAAAAGAAAAGAATCATGTACAAAGAATAACATGAAAAGAAATAAATCACGTGTAAAGAATCGCATGGACATTAATGACTCAGTGTGTAGCGAATCACATGAAATGAAAAGAATCATGTGTAAAGAATCACATAAAGATAATTGAATCATGTGTAGAGATTCACATGAAAATAAACGAATCATGTGTAAAGAATCAAATGAAAATAAATGAATCATGTGTAGAGATTCACATGAAAATAAATGAATCATGTGTAAAGAATTACATAAAAAATAAATAATCATGTGTAAAGAATCACGTGGAATAAAATGAATCCTGTAAAGAATCACATTAAAATAAATGAATCATGTGTAAAGAATCATAGGAAAAGAAAAGAATAACGTGTAATGAATCACTTGAAAAGAAATTAATTATGTGTAGAGAATCACCTGGACATGAATGAATCAATGTGTAGAGAATCACATGAAAAGAAAAGAATCATGTATAAAGAATCACATTAAAATAAATGATCGTGTGTAAAGAATCATGTGGAAATAAATGAATCATGTGTAGAAAATCACAAGGACATGAATGAATCAATGTGTAGAGAATCACATAAAATATAAATGATCATGTGTAAAGAATCACATGAAAATAAATAAATCATGTGTAAAGAATCATGCGGAAATAAATGAATCGTGTAAGGAATCATGAAAATAAATGAATCACATGTAAAGAATCAGATGAAAATAAATGAATCGTGTAAGGAATCACATTAAAACAAATGAATCATGTATAAAGAAACAGCTGAAAATAAATAAATCTTGTACAGAGAATCACATGAACGTAAATGACAAATGGATAGAGAATCGAATAAATATAAATGAATCACGTCAAAATATCACATGAGGATGAGTCATGTGTGAAAAGAGCACATGTTAAAAAAGCTCTTCATGTGAAAAATCTATGCAACATAATGTCAGTGTCTAAAAACCCACAAGTGTACATATAGATCACATGCATCACGTGATTATGTGCATGTTTAGAATTCTAGAGCAAACGCAATGCAGTTTAGTGTGGCGCAATAGCTGGAGAAATATGTACACGTACACACACACACACACACTACACACACACACAAGGTAAAATGAATGACTGAAAGAAGTATTGATCCTGTAAGGCTTCTTTAAAACAGATGCTTTTTCTCGGACTCCTTCATCTTCACACCAACATCATGAAAAATTCAAGGACGCCGTTTTTAACTGACAATCACGTTTGTAAATGAGACGCTTCCTTTTTGTAGGGCAGAAAATAAATAAGCATCAGAAAGCAGCTGTGAGTTAAAGCGGGGAGGCGAGGAAAAGGAAATGAAGCGTGATGTTTACGATGCGAAATTATGCAGCCTCCTAAAAATGAGATCATTACACAAATCCAAACAAGCTGCTAGGATTCTGAAACTTTATAAAACTGTGACGCTTCATTACGTGTCTGAAATAGTAGTGTTTTATTTTTATTTTTGTTCTTCAGAAAGTGTAGTAGATTTTCTTTTACCTCATGAATTGTAGTAGCATTTTCCCCTTTTTTCTTCTTCTTCTTCTTCTTTTTAAAATACTGAAATACTATTGGCTTTTATTTACTTCTGTGGTATTTATTTCTATTGTTCCATGATTATCTGACAAAATATAAATGATTTATTCATTTAAGATCAACTCTGTTTTGTTTTTTGCTTTGTTTTTTTGATGTTTTTGTCATTTGTTCATGTTTTTCTCTTATTTTTTTCATGTCTCTGTTTTATTTCTGAAATGGTCTATCTATCTATCTATCTATCTATCTATCTATCTATCTATCTATCTATCTATCTATCAACCAACCAGTCTGTCTGTCTGTCTGTCTGTCTGTCTATCTATCTATCTATCTATCTATCTATCTATCTATCTATCTATCTATTTATCTATCTATCTATCAATCAATCAATCAATCAATCAATCAATCAATTAACCAACCAGTCTGTCTGTCTGTCTGTCTGTCTGTCTGTCTATCTATCTATCTATCTATCTATCTATCTATCTATCTATCTATCTATCAACCAACCAGTCTGTCTGTCTGTCTGTCTGTCTCCAGTCTATCTATCTATCTATCTATCTATCTATCTATCTATCTATCTATCTATCTATCTATCTATCTATCTATCTATCTATCTATCTATCAATCAATCAATCAATCAATCAACCAACCAACCAGTCTGTCTATCTATCTATCTATCTATCTATCTATCTATCTATCTATCTATCTATCTATCTATCTATCTATCTATCTATCTATTATTCTATCAATCAATCAATCAAATAATCAACTCTATCTATCTATCTATCTATCTATCTATCTATCTATCTATCTATCTATCTATCTATCTATCTATCTATCTACATCTGTCTGTCCATCTATCTATCTATCTATCTATCTATCTATCTATCTATCTATCTATCTATCTATCTATCTATCTATCTATCTATCTATTCTTAAATATAATTTTAAACATTTTTTTTTTTTTTAAATAAAGAAACAGTAGTGGCTTTTATTTACATTGTAAACAACAGTTTATTTATTTATGTATTTATTTATTTATTTATTCCTACATACTTCAGAATCAGCAGTGGTTTTTTTTTTTTTAAATGGTAGCACCTTTATTTTTCATAATATTTTTTCCATCGTCTGTACCGCTTATCCGATCTGTCATCGGGTCACGGGGAGCCTGTGCCTATCTCAGGCATCATTGGGCATCAAGGCAGGATACACCCTGGACGAAGTGCCAACCCATCACAGGGCACACACACACTCATTCACACACACAATCACACACTATTAGAGGCAATTTAGAGACTCCAATCAGAATAGAAGCATGTTTTTGGACTGTTGGAGGAAACCAGAGCACCCGGAGGAAACCCACCAAGCACGGGGAGAACATGCAAACTCCAGACACACAGTGAGTGGGAGCGAGACTGTTTACTTTTAAAGCAACACTAGCTTTTTTTTTTTTTTAAGATAGATAGATAGATAGATAGATAGATAGATAGATAGATAGAAAATAAATGATAAAACGCACTCATGGGGACGTGAGCTGGCTGTCACGTGATCTCTTCTATCTCACTTGGTCTCTTTCTGTGATTTCTCTCTCTGTAGACTTCACTCCCTACTCCGTGATGATCTGTGTTGCATTCCAGCTTTATTTTCCTTCGGAAACGTCTCTATACACATTCGTAGAGAGGGTGTAATTGCGGCAGAAAATATGAACAACATATGAAGGAAACAGTGATAGAAAATATCCATCATTTCCTACAAGATCTGAGCAAGAGGCTTCTTCATAGCGTATTTTTTCACCTTGCTGATTTGATCTTATCAAATATTTGCTCTTATCAAATCAGCAAGGTGAAGACGTGTGTATGCTGAAACACAAACGATGTGCACGTTAACACGCCCGTGATTAGTGTTTAACTTGCTGGACGACAGAACACTCAGAGAAAGCAGCACGGTACACGCCGGCACGAGCCCCAGCGCTGACGCGTTACTCACTCAGCTGTGGTTTCTGTCTCCGGTGCTTTAATTACAGCAAGAGCTTAACATCACGCTCGAACCACATCAATAAACAAACAAACAAACAAACGTGCTGTGTTTTTTCCTCACCATCTGTTCTTTTTAATGCCATATATTATAAATACGCAGATTTACATGAAGATATAAAATAGTCAATTTGTATCCAGACATACGCCGACGTATTGGCATGTCCCCAAAAAATGTACAGCTCAATTCCAAAATAAGCTCGACCTACGAACCTGAGACACTAGAAGGAAAGAAATACAGCAAGAAAACATTGCCAAAGCCTGCTACACGGTAGCAAATACAGAGTGAACGCGTTTAAAAAAGAAAGAAAAACAACTCGCTGTATCGAGTCCTTCATCGAGTCAACACAAATCCATAGCAAACCTTAAACAAAAGAAAAATGGCGTGGAAACTCCACTGCAAAGTGCCAGTCATATCTGTAATAGAGGCAGATTTATCCAATATTTCTCTCTTTATCGTCATAGCACATATAATATACAGAATAATAAGCCTATTTCCAGAGAATATGTCAAATAAGTTTGTACATGAGCGTAGGCAAGTTAGCATGTACTTCCTTAGCGGATATCAGTGAACGATGTGTGTACCACAAACTCCTGAGCAAAAAGAACTGATTTATTGAATCATTTTCATATACATCATGTAAGAAAACAAAGCTAAAGCAAAATTAAAGCAGGGATGGGAATGACCGCTAACGTAGCAAAGGCTTATGTAATAAACCTCAAGCATGATACGATACGATACGATATGAAACAATACGATTTCCATTCTCCACATGATGATTTGCTGTATTTTTAAAAATATGGAACAAAATGACAACTTTTGTTTAGAATCTAGGATACTGTTAAATTATAAACGACGTGGTAATAAGGAATATTTTAAATATCAGACTTACAAGGAAAATCACTTGCTACACTATATTGGCAAAAGTTTTGGGACACCCCTCCAAATCATTGAATTCAGGTGTTGTTTTTCAGGGGTTGGGCTCCGCCCCTTAGCTCCAGTGAAAGGAACTCTTAATGCGTCAGCATACCAAGACATTTTGGACAATTTCATGCTCTCAACTTTGTGTGAACAGTTTGGGGATGACCCCTTCCTGTTCCAACATGACTGCACACCAGTGCACAAAGCAAGGTCCATAAAGACATGGATGAGCGAGTTTGGTGTGGACGAACTTGACCTCAACCTGATAGAACATCTTTGGGATGAATTAATGCAGAGACTGCGAGTCAGGCCTTCTCGTCCAACATCAGTGCCTGACCTCACAAATGTGCTTCTAGAGGAATGGTCAAAAATTCCCATAAACACACTCCTAAACCTTGTGGAAAGCCTTCCCAGAAGAGTTGAAGCTGTTATAGCTGCAAAGCGCAGGACAACTCCATATTACATCCATGTGCATGTAAAGGGAGACATCCCAAAACTTTTGGCAATATAGTGTAGATTATTCAGTCCCTCGAGTTTTAAGAAAAAAACACAAAATAATCCGAAAGTTAAAGTTGCATCGCAAATAAATTAAAAAAGCAGCAAAATCAAGCATTTTTTCACAAAAAAATGTAAAAATCTGGACTGGTTAGTCAAAGTCAAAAGGTCTCTATCTGTCAGGATCTGTAAAATATTCTGCGATGTTCAACACACTGAGCTCTGATGTATTTTCCGTCTTCATCGTGATTGTCGTCATGAACCGTGTATTCAGACCAAAAACTTAACCTTACATTCAAAATGAATACAAATCTAAAAGATCCTGCCATGTAAAACAGCTTTGTATAGGTTCGGAGGTGACATGAGAGGTTTTTAAAGGGGTTTTAAAGGGATGGCGTATTAAATTATTTACACATTGATTTGAGAATCTGAATCCATTTTTTATTCACTGTTTTTCCTGATAATAATCGATTTTTGATGCATCAATTATTCAGTGTTTCTGTTGTTCCACCGAGATCGACTCGACGATAGGGGTAAAAATCTGTCTTTGGTAAACGTGCTTTACGTGTAAAGCCTTACTGCTCTCTAGTTTTGAGCATGAAGGAGTGACTCATTTGCATCATTTATTTGTTTTTTTAATACGTTTTACACATTCAATCGTCGTTTGTTTTAAATGCATTGTGTATCAGTGCACTGTATTATTATTATTATTATTATTATTATTATTATTTTTTTTGATCATTTAAAATTTTATTTTAATTATTTAAATTATTTAACATTTATTTTAAAATGATTTCACATGATAATGATAACATTAGGGATTGATTCGTTCCTCTTCTCACTACAACGTGAACGTTTGGGTTGTTTTAAAAAATTCACTTTGACGTTTCTAACCTTCTCCTCTATTTCTATCCGTGTGTGTGTGTGTGTGTGTATGAGGTCATGTGGTATGACCTCTCGATGCTTATTATTCACTGCCGCAAATGCAAATCTGTTTTGTTATGTAAATTCTCCAAAATTGACAACATTTTAAGAACGAAATCGCAGATTTAATAAGATTTCTTGTGCATCTTTATAAATAACTGGTAAATAGCTTGAAAAAAATAATAATAATAATAATAATAATAATAATAATAATAATAAAAATAAATAATAATAATAATAATAATAATAATAATAATAATAATAATAGGTAAAAAAGCTTAAACTAAGTGAAAATATCTAGAAATAGGCTTTACAGTATATTATATTTGGTATTCAATTTTATAATAAGAAAATATCTGATAAAAATACCAATATTCCAGTGGCCAAGCTGCCAGACGTGGCTGATCCGTATGCACATGTACAGTAGCTAGGGATAAAAATGTTTAACATTTATCATATGATGTCAAGTTCATTTAAAGACATCCAGGTGCATCGTGGTCTCCTCGTCAGCATCCGGGCTTCTCGGTGTTCTCCAGTGACCTTGACTCTCTCACCGTCCAGTTACAAGGTGCCACCAGGCAGGACGCTGGTGATAGTCCATTTCTGTCCGCTGCATTTCTGGACGGCGAGCTCGTAACCGAATTCGCTCTCGTTGCTCTCCACAAGCTCGAGACATCGCTTTGACTTCCTGTTCTGTATGGAGCCTCTCTGGGGAAAGGGAAAAAAAGGGAGTTATTTCTCCAGTCTCTATTCTTTGGTACTGCAGCACTTCATTTCAGGGTTATTTTAAAATCTCAGCATGCGTCCAAGCTAGAGGATGAGAGAGCTGCTTCAGAGAGCACCACTTCTAAAACCCTTCACTACGAAACGACACAGCGAGGCGGCGATCGCCAAACACAAAAACGCCGAGAAAATCGAGCTGAGAAAGGGATGGAGGCAAGACGTCAAGTACAACAAAGCGTGTTTTCATGTCCGTTTATCTGCTGCCCAGTTTTCCTCAGTGGGATCCTGAAGAAACAGTGAAGCCTCTGATATCAAACTGAAATTTACCAGCCTGGGGCACTGACCTCAGACCTGCTGCTTGACCAAACCATCGCATTTCATTTTGCTTCATTGCTGAAACTTTAATTAGAGAATGTTCTTGATTCTGATTGGTCAGAAGGTGTTGAGTCAGTAGAGTCAGTAGTTCAGGCTGTAAAGCAATTCACAGCTTTCTATTAATGGGCTTGTATCTAATACCTAAATATTAGTAGCTCCACCCACTAAGAAACACCATTACCATGGCAACCAGTGGTAGGACCGCCCACTACCGTATACGTTTTACACATTCAATCGTCTTTATTTTATTTATAAAATTTTCAGTGCATCATATTATTACAATAACGATTATTTTTGATTACATCATTTAAAATGTGCTTGTTCTAATACATTAATATTAGTAGCTCCACCCACTGAGAAACATTATTACCATGGCAACCAGTGGTAGGAACGCCTATTATCGTACAGCGACTGGCTTAATATAAAAATAATAATAAAAAAAACAAAACATTTTCATTAAAATCCTCATCATTGTCATTTTATTTTTCTCTGTATTTATTGTTTTTACTCAACTCACAGTCTCATTATACAACGCATGCAAATGTTATTAATATATTCTAAAAATATACTGTAAGCAGTTCGGTGTAAGGGCTCATTAACGGCTGCGTTCTCGTTGTAGTAATTTAGCTGTTCAAGTTCAATGCGAGGCTAATTAATTGTATTGCTTTTTCTTTCTTTTTTACCGTCGTGAAGTACAAGGCGTCCTGCTGCTCCGCGTCCTAATCATAGCAAATCAGTTTAGCCTTCAGGTTACTGAACAATGTAATTGCTTGTTTCTGTGTGTTGGATGATAAAGCTGTTTATCTTCTCCTGCTGTAATTTGGTTCTAATTGGCAAAAATGTATCTGAACTGAAGAAGCGATCAAGAGAGAAAAGAGAAATTGACATCAAAACTGAGGTTTTTGATGAAAATCAAACAAACAAATTGGATTGGATTTGTTTAAATCTAACCAATCATCAAGGGTTATGGTGGATCAAGTGGCTCTTTGTTGTTGATCAGAAGGTCAGGTTTCAAGCTCCAGCACCACCAAGGTGCCACTGCCGGGCCCCTGAGCGAGGCCCCTGGTGCTCACTGTGCTGTAATGTATATGTGTATTTTATGACACCAAAATCAGAAAAGTGTCACACATGCCGGTTGTGCCGGTTTAAATGGATCAGACCCAATGCGGAGATAGACGGCAGACGGGTTTATTCAACAGAAGAACATATATCCACACAGACATTACACTCAGACGAGGACTAGCAATGAACACAAACAGATGGCCACTATAAATAAGGAACATAATCATTGACACATTAGGAACAGGTGAACAAAGGCGGAAACACATTAGGAAGAGGCGTGGCTAAAACGAACACATGACCGAACAAACACAACCCCTGCTGAAGGCCCCCTAGTGGTCCTATGGGGGATCTTTCCCACCGTAACAAAAAGCACCAAAAGTATTTTTCCAGGAAACTTTGTTTTTAAATCTCATGAAAATGAATTTTATGGATCATCTCTATACCTTATATTAAGCTAGTCACTTATAGTAGGTGGTCCTACTACAGGTTGCCATGGTAATAACATTTCTTACTGAGTGGAGCAGCCATTAATAATAATAATAATAATAATAATAATAATAATAATAATAATAATAATAAGACATATATAAAATCTTGTAACATCAGAGGTAGATTAGATATGTAATTTATATAAATATATAAATTTATATAAATGAATTTATTATTGCATATCTTTCTGTAATAATCTGTTAATTACATTTTTCCCGATCCTTTCATATGTTTTCTATGATTATTATTATTATGGTTGTTAAAACACTCACGCCAATCAGGCACATGTTGAACTTGAACTCCAGAAAACAGAAATTTGAAAAAAAAAAAAAGAGAGAATTTAAAAGAAATAACAATTCTTCTTGAGGCAACATTTCTAGAAGGTTCCTCTGATCTGATAATGTGCATTTGTCTATTTCTTTTTGAGTTCATTGACTGTTAAAGATGCCTTTTGGTCTCGTCCTATTTTAGAAAAAAAAAGTGTAGAAAATCTTCTCTTCTCACACACACACGCACACACACACACACACACACACACACACACACATACACACACGCGACATTGTTTATTTGCCTGGGAAATATTCCTCATTTCAGTGTAATTTCACTCTGATTTGCGGTGGACGCTTTACACCAGACACAATCACCTAAAGCGCAGCGTTTCCTGCGGCGCACACGCTGGGTGTGAAGAAGCGTGTTCGAATTACTGCGTTCAGACAAATTGCACCGGTGATGTGCGATTGCTTTCTTTAGCGCTCCAGCGAACACTGACTCTAAACGCTCACAGCTGAGGCTCTGTGTGATTTAAAGCAAACACTGAGGCCATGATGTCTGTATCCATATCCATCCATAGCGAGGACTTCCCACAGGGTTTAAATCATCCTCCGTCTCGTACCCTACGACTACAGGGTCACCGTTTGGGCTGAAAGCGACAATAAAAGTGTAACATTAATGATGAAATGAACACATCACTTTATTAGGAACACCTGCTTATTCGTGGAAATATCGAAGCTTGGAAAAAAATGCTAAGTGAAGTTAATGACTTTGTTGCTTTGATTACTTTCACACACTTGAGAGTTCACACTTCAGCACAGAGTGGTGCGGAGAAGAAAAAACATCCGCCGCGCGGCGGATCTGTGGGTGCAAACGCCATGTTGATGAGGACGAGGGTCAGACTGGTGCGAGCTGCCAGGTTACCACGATTACCGTAACTCAAATAACCAAACTGTACAACCGTCCTGAGCGGAGAAGCATCTCAGACCCTACGAAATGATCCGAACGTTTGACTTATAGGTGTTCCTAAAAAAGTGGGCAGTGAGTTTGTTGTTATTTATTAATGTTAGTTTATTTATATGTGAAGAATTTTTAAAAAGTATTAAATAAATATTAAATTGTTAAGTATTAAATGAAGTTATAATCTGTAAAAATATACTAGGTAATGAGAAGTCGCCTGAACCTTAGCCACGTCCACTCCATGAACCTTTCAGAAATAAATTTCATTTTAAAATGGAAAAAAACAGGGAAAATGAGTACAAAAAATAAAATTGATTAAGTTAGATAAATAAATAAATAAATAAATAAATAAATAAACAAACAAACAAACAAATAAACAAAACAAAGAAACAAACAAATAAATAAATAAATACATACATAAATAAATAAATAAATAAAACTAGCAAAAATGAATAATAAATTTTCTGTGGATAGAAATCTATTTTTGGATTATGTTTTCTTTCATTTTTAATATTTAACTTTTAATTTGTTTAATGCTTTAGACACAAAAAATCTCCTGTTTGTGTTTGTGTGTGCCATTTATTAATGTATTTATTTATTAGTTTATTTATATGTGAAGATATTTGTTAAAGTATTAAATGAAATAAATAAAATAAAAATGGAAAAACATTTATGTTACATGTACTGCTTAAGTAAAACAAACACATAAATAAAATAATGAATTAAATAAAAAACGAATAATATATTAAAATATATTAATTTATTTACTTTTAATATTTAGCTTGTAGGAGTTCAAATTTGTTTAATGCTTTAGGTACAAAAAAGAATCCATACTAACACCTCTCCTGTGTGTGTGTGTGTGTGTGTGTGTGTGTGTGTGTGTGTGTGTGTGTGTGTGTGTGACCAACACACAAACCAACACTCTGATTTGCTATTAAAAAAAATAAAAGGCTGTCCGAATAATGTTTTTGTTTTTAATCCAAGACTGCAGTTTTACACTGTATCAGTGGGAGACTGTAATTTTGTACTGACGCAAAACTAATTAATAAAAAGCAAAAAAAAAAAAAATCATTCCATTATTTATTTCATATTTTCTTTAAAAAAAAAAAAAAAAAAGTCTGACGGTAATCAACAGAAAGCGAATCCCCGGTCTACCCAGTGGCAGACGGTGCAATCAGTAGTGTTAAGAGGTTAGGAGTTGTTTATATCAGGAGTCATTATCTTCTAGAAGCTTCCTTATGTTTTCTGCTTCATAGATGGAAAGTCACAGGTATTTTCACTGTATTTTTGAATAATAAACCGCTTTAATTACATCTCTGCTTGGCATCTTCCCTCACCCGGTAATGTGCTGTGCAGTTTATTATGGCGCGATGGTGCGGGGCCCAAGCACCTAACAGGGACGGGGGAGCTAATTAAGATACACTTACAGTTCACATCTGACTGAAGCTAAAGAAGACACGAGTGTTTTAGTGGGACGAGGTTTCCCTCTGCAGGCTCTAATGAGGGTTCTGGATTAGTTTGGTTAGAGAGGTTCCACTCAGTCCTCCCACTACGCTCGTTTTCATCTCCTTGCTACTTCATTCGTGTGTAATGTCTCTTACGAGGCTTGTTACCTGAGTGAAAAGCCAGTGGAGCTTCATGCGCTTGCCGGCGGCGTAGATGCACTCGATCAGCCTCGGCCGTCCGTTCACGTCCACCAGGCACTTGTTGTCGTCGTCGTCGATGGTGGGGCTGAGCACGCCCACCTGGAGCTGCTGTGTGCTGCTGTAGTAGACGTTCTGAAAGCAAACAAAACACGTCCCTGAGACCAAGCTACTGACACGGCGTACGATACGCAGGACTGCGTTTTTCACAGGGGCCTGTTAGCGCTACGGTGCAATAAAAGTAAAAGAAATAATTCAAATGATTTTTCATATAAAATCAAATAAATCACTGTATATTTTGTTTTAGAAGAAATAGATATTAAAAATGGAAGTAGAATAAAAATGAAAATACAAAAATAAAAATAATAATAAATAATAATTCTAATATTTCCTATAATTCTATGTCATAATAAGTGCATTAATTAGTGTAGAATTAATTATGTAGAGTAAATTAGTGTAGCGCTTATTAATAATAAGTGTACTAATACACGTCTGTAATGCACGTTCTGAAAGCAAACAAACAAACAAAGCACGTCTCTGAGACCCGAGCCACTGACACGGCGTACGATACGCAGGACTACGTTTTACACGTGTGTTTAAAAAGGTATCTCACGTGACCTGTTTGTGATACAGTGCAATAAAAATAAAAGAAATAATCCAAATGATTTTTCAGATAAAATCAAATAAAATCATTCTATATTTTTTAAAAAGAAAATATAGAAAACAAATGAAATGGATATGAAAATGGGGGCAGAATTAAAATAAAAAATAAAAATATAAAAATAAAAATAAGAATTCTAATATTTCTAATCATTCTGTGGAATAATTATGTAGAATTATTACTTAGTGCATTAATTAGTGTAGAATTAATTATGTAGGGTTAATTAGTGTAGATCTTATTAATAATAAGTGTATTAATTAGTGTATATATGTTGCATATATAAAATAATTCTAATAATTCAAGATATTAAACAGAAAATACTCAAAAATATATAGAATTCAATAGAAAAAAATTAATTATGATACATTTTATTAACATTTCTTATTATGAGATTAAATGTAAGATTATATAGACATTTTCACTCAAAATCTCAACGTTATGTCCAATATTTTCAAGTTTGGTATTAGGAACAATTTTTAGAAGTAGACTTTAAAATATTAAAAATATGAAAAATTAATAAGGCAAAATATTCCAGTTTTCTACCTTGAGTAAAGATGTTAAATAGATTTATAAAATATATTTAAATGTATGAATAAATCAATGCGTTTTTTAAGTCAAAACATTCAACAAGTCATTTAATTATTCTATACTGAATTGAACTAGAATGTTATTATATTTTTATTCTATTTATATTTTAATATCTTGTTTAAAGCTTTTCACAGTGTACAGTATATTCAACAGTACATAAATAACTTAAAAAATCAGCCAGAACTTTATACTTCCAAGATTACTTATGATTAATAAAAAGTAATAATATGAGTATTATTAAATGATAAGCGAAAAATAAAAAAATTGTTGTTGTTTTTTTTTTTTGTACAGCTGAGGCTGGAAGAAGAAATCCCGAGCCATAGTAAATTTGGATGTGACAGTGTATCCTACCACAGGCTGCATAGTCACAGTCTGAAAATTACAGCAGCGAAGAGAGAGGAAAAAAAATCACTCTGATACTTTCCACTCCAGTAGAAGCCACATTAACTGATAAACACATCCAGAGACGCAGAGCTTCCTGTGATTGTGTTTCAGCAGCGAGCCAGAGAGCCATAAAAACACAAACAAACAGTGGAAGGTGTTAACAGTTACGTTCTGCTTGTGCCGAGCCGAGACTCGGAAATTGAGGCCATCGTTCAGCTCTGCAACGTGAACACGACGGCGTGAGGGAATTCAAAAACGGTTAAAGATCACATTAAACGCACTACAGTTTCACCTTCGGGTTGTTTTTTCACAAAACAGGAAATTGTCACGACCGAGTCATGAGACAAGACAGATACGAATGCAGTGCCTAAAATGCGGTGTCTAAAACAGAAGGGCATGTGATGAGCAAACAGGAAACACGGGTAAACTGAAGAAGAAGCCTTTATTATCTCCACACATACCTGAGAGGAATGCTTCCCTTTGCATATCTCAGCTGAGGAAGTTGCTATGATACAGCAGCCCTGGAGCAGAGAGGGTTAAGGGCCTTGCTCAATTGCCCAACAGGGGCAGCTTGGCAAGTCCTGAACCTTGACCTTCCAATCAACAACCCAGGGCCTTAACCACTTGAGCTACCACTGCCCTTAAATCTCCTTGCTTTTATCTATCTATCTATCTATCTATCTATCTATCTATCTATCTATCTATCTATCTATCTATCTATCTATCTATCTACTGATATCGGGTTTCTGTGACTCTTCAAAATATCTGATTGGTTGTTTGTTGCTAAGCAACTAGCCGTAACATTCTAACACCGCATCATTTCACACTGTAAATGTTTAGCACCGTGATGTGGAGTTTACACAGTAAAACATTAAAGCTAAGTCTGCTACAGAGCAGAGTTTCGTACCCCAAGGGGAAAAGGCTGTGCTTCATAACCCCTCATGTGTGAAACGTTTCTCTACCCGGGTTAAAAGAAAGGCTTAGACGGATGATATCCCAGGATTAAGCTCAGTGTGAAAAACCCTGGCATTTGGCAGACACCCTTATTCAGAGCAACTTACAAATTATCTCACTTAATACAACTGAGCAACTCAGGGTTAAGGGCCTTGCTCAGGGGCCCAGCAGTGGTAGCTTTTGGTGGACAAGGGATTCAAACTCACAACCTTCCGACCAGTAGTCCAACACCTTAAACACTAAGCTACCACATCCCCTACCAGTTGCAGAGAACAAGCAGGTAATACATGACTGTGGACACCTGTGTAGGAACTCGATACCAGCGTGAAAAGCTTTAATAACGGTCTAAAATTGTAAATACACACACTTTGTGACACAATGCTAGCTTGTTTGGTAGCGGCAGACAGACTCCTGCTACTGCAGCAT
>JAUCMX010000010.1:22669636-22674636 GCA_033459395.1 Hemibagrus guttatus
TACATTTCTGGCATTTAGCAGACACCCGTATCCAGAGCAACTTACATTTTCATCTCATTTTGTATACAAATGAGCATTTTTGGGGTTAAGGGCCTTGCTCAGGGGCCCATTAGTTGCAGCTTGGTGGACCTGGGATTCGAACACACAGACTTCCGATCAGTAGTCCAATGCCTTAACCACTAAGCTACCACATCTCCACTTCATTATTCCGTTTTTTTCCTCATTTGTATGAGATGTTTTCTACAGCTCTTTTTAACACACGTTCACCGGGTCACACCTTCCTACTTTTCCTCAGTGTTCCGCCAAAAGGAAATTTCCACTGAAACGCCTTTTTTTCCTCTCTTTAACTTCTGACACTCGGCCCGGTGGGACTGAGCGATACACTCTTCTGCATTCTGAGGCTACGCTCCACTTTGATTGACAGCGCTCAGAGTAACGGGGGCGAGGGATATATCACAATTTTAATGAGGCTAACTCCTGTTTTGTCCACACGAGGAACCGCATGGCGAGGTGTAAGGTGAACGAGCCGCGACCGCGGAGCCAAGTCACGTGCGCTAACGCGGCGGGTTTGAGAGACATTTGGACAGGAATATAAAATCAGGGATGTGGCAAGTGGGTCGAGGGACGAGGGGAAAAAACGGATTTGACTGATTTTACGAGACATGACAGACAAGCTTCAGAAGTGAGTGAGTCAAATCCCTTAATGTAGGGTTCCCCAACCTTTTTTGTACCATGGACCTGTTTGATACCGGACAATTTGTCCATGGCCTGCTGTGGTGGCGGTGGTGGTGGTTGGGGGGGGTGGCTGATAGAGGGAGCTCTCTAGAGACATTTATTTGTGTGTGTGTGTGTGTATGTAGTCTCTGTGGTGTTTATGTTACTCTCACTGTCCTTACATTTCTCCTCTTTACACTTCTCTTGTTTCTGCTTTCAGGATTCCGGTTACTCATGCGTGTCTGATTAGCGTGTCTGA
This sequence comes from Hemibagrus guttatus, assembly GCA_033459395.1. Classification (NCBI taxonomy): domain Eukaryota; kingdom Metazoa; phylum Chordata; class Actinopteri; order Siluriformes; family Bagridae; genus Hemibagrus; species Hemibagrus guttatus. The sequence continues at coordinate 22,670,610 of JAUCMX010000010.1, forward strand.
TTAGCGTGTCTGCTTGGGAGTTTGCTGTTAGAAAAGCTGAAATAAAATGGCTCTCACGCACATCCTCCTGTACCGCACTGCGTGATTACACAACCTTTCAATTATAAAACCTCGACAACAGCCCAGGGAATTCTCCCATCTGATTGGCCGAGAGGAGTTTATGCGGATTCATTTCCTGTAACAGCAGCCCTGACCGCTGAAATACTAATCGAACGATTACATTCACGCGCTCCTTCTAACACGTTATCGTTTCTATAGCAACAGCTCATGTTTCACCCAGCAAATTTGCTTGTAAGAATAAAAAGGATTGAAAATGTGTTGTTATTGAACTAATCAGTAACTGGGACTTGAAGTTCTTAAGCTTTAAGAGCAGCTGTTTATGAAAAATGAAAAGAACTTTTCACCAAAGATTTTTGAGCTTAACTAAAGGGTGCCAATAATTTTGGAGCTGAAAGGAATTATTCTGCACACACTGTAGGATGAGTGTGTCAGTGTTAGCGATGTTGTGTTTGTAGTGCACTTTTTTTTTTTGTGCGACTTTTCTGTGCACATGCCAGCGGTGCACAATAGTCAAATCCCTCAAATACACAATCAGCCAATAAAACACACTTCTGATTCAGATTCAGATTCAGAGTCGGTTCAGTAAAATGATTCGGATGAATTGAAAATGAAATATGGTTCGAGGTAATGACTTAAAGGTTGTAGGTTCGACTTGTTCAACAAATAAATAAATAATTATAGAAATAAGGTGTGTGTGTGTGTGTGTATATGTATGTACATACATGTATGTGTATGTATGTTTGTGTGTCTGTGTATGTGTGTGTGTGTGTGTATGAGGTGTCTGTATGTGTGTGTATGTGTATGTGTGCGTATATGGGGTGTGTGCTATGTATGTGTGTGTGTATGTGTGTGTGTGTATGAGGTGTGTGTATGTATGTATGTATGTATGTATGTATGTATGTATGTATGTGTGTGTGTGTGTGTCTGTGTGTATATATGAGGCATGTGTGTGTATATATGAGATGTGTGTGTGTATGAGCAGTGAATAAAAGTTGATGTCTCACCACTCCGTACGCGATGGTGTCCGTGTACATCCTCATCTCGGGGTAGATGTTCACCAGGTACCACCTGAACGTCTTACACTGCAGCCTTTTCCTCAGAGCTTTCCTCTCAGAGATATCACCAATGTCTATGCCTGGATCCTACACACACACACACACACACACACACACACACACACACACACACACACACACACTGATGGAGCGATTCTGCTGTAATCATCAAAAACCTGACATTAAAAACTGCTTGTTTAACCTCCAGATCTCTGATATTCTCACCTCTGAGCTGTGTGTGGAATCACTTCCTAATGATTAATATTATTCTTCATTATTAGTGTTTCACTTTACAAGCATGAGATCAAGCACGTCGTTTATCGGGTTCTCTTTCAGCCGACGAACCCAAAGAGCCGCCTTTAATCGCTTTAAATATCAGCTTGTCTAATAGCTTACAGGTTAGAAACGTTTCACAGACAAAAAAAAGGGGAGGAGCTGAGAGTGTGAGAGGTGGTGGGAGGTAAAGAGGGAGGGGCTTGGGGCTTCCAGGACGTTGTGGTTGATATCAGAAAGAATCGTCTTGGCAGATCTGATAATATAATCTAAAAATAATGTAAAATAATCTGTGATTAAGCTCACAGGGGATGATGGAAGCAGTGATTCGCTCAGCAGCTGCTGAATATCAGGAGCCAGAAAACAGATGCTTCACCACAGGAAGGGAAATTCTGTGACTGCTAGTGGCCACGTCCTTCTCATTTCGAGTTTCGCTCTTTCTCTTCCTTTCCTCTCGCTCCACTTCCTGTTCAAAGTATTGAAATTTTGAGTTATGGGATTCTGTTCTTCCTTTTTCTGCATTGTTTGCATCTCCTCTGAATCATTTCACCTTCTACAACACTGACAAGCCAATGCTAAGGTCAGTAGCTGATGCTGAGCTCGTCAAACTCTTTATGCTAGCTCTCAGTGCTGTGGATAAAAAATAAATAAAAAAACACCTACAATTTTGTTACAAAATTTTAAGTGTCGCTGTTCTGTTTTAAAAAAGTCACTTTTTTGCACTTATTTTGTTCACAATTTTAAAAAGTGTCTCTGCTTCGCTGCAATTCTTTCTTTTTATTTTAAAAACTGTCTCTGTTTTGCTGCCATTTTATTAATCATTTAAAAAACAAGTGTCACTGTTTTGCTGTAATGTTGCTCCTTTTTTTTTTTTTTAAAAAGTGTTGCCGTTTTATTAAACATTTCTTAAAAGCGTTAATGTTTTGTTGCCATTTTATTAAACATTTTTAAAAGTGTTAATGTTTTGTTGCCGTTTTATTAAACATTTCTTAAAAGCGTTAATGTTTTGTTGCCGTTTTATTAAACATTTTTAAAAACGTTAATGTTTTGTTGCCGTTTAATTAAACATTTTTATAAGCGTTAATGTTTTGTTGCCGTTTTATTAAACATTTTTAAAAACATTAATGTTTTGTTGCCGTTTTATTAAACATTTTTAAAAGTGTTAATGTTTTGTTGCCGTTTTATTAAACATTTCTTAAAAGCGTTAATGTTTTGTTGCCGTTTTATTAAACATTTCTTAAAAGCGTTAATGTTTTGTTGCCGTTTTATTAAACATTTTTAAAAGTGTTAATGTTTTGTTGCCGTTTTATTAAACATTTCTTAAAAGCGTTAATGTTTTGTTGCCGTTTTATTAAACATTTCTTAAAAACGTTAACGTTTTGTGCCGTTTTATTAAACATTTTTAAAAGCGTTAATGTTTTTTTGTCTTTTTGGAAATTTTAAAAGAGCATCACTGTTTTGCTGCAGGGTCAATGTTGTTTTTTTATTTGATTTTTCTAAAAGTACTCTTTTGCTACAATTTTGTTAATGTTGTGAAAAAGTGTAACTGTTTATTAACAATTTTAAAAAATGTCACTGTTTTGTTGCCATTTTGTTAAGTTTTAAAAAAGCATCATTATTTTGCTACAATTCTATTAACAATTTTAAAAAGATTTTAAAACAATTCATTCACTTTTTCATTTTATTTCATCATCTTTAAAAAAGTCAGTTTTGCTCTCATTTTATTAAAAATATTGAAAGCGTCACAAAATAGTGAAATGCATCACTGTTTTGTTGCCAATTTGTTAACATTTAAAAAAAGAATTACCGTTTTTCCGCAATTTCGTTAATCTTTAAAAAAAAAAGTGTCACTGTTTTGCTGCCATTTTGTTAACGATTTTTAAAAGTATTAATGTTTTGCTGCCTTTTTATTAATAATTTTGTCGCAGTGTGTCACAAAGTGTCACAGTGTTCTCATTTTTATAAAAATTTTGAAAGTGTTGCTGTTTTGCTTCAGTTTAGTTTGTTTTTTTAAAAAGCATCACTGTTTTCTCGCCATTTTGTTAACGTTTTTAAAAACATCACTACTGCTGTATGATTCTGTTCTTCCTTTTTCTGTCTTCTTCTCCTCCCCTTTCCCGTGTAGCTCAGATGCTCACAAAACTAAACCTTCTCATCTGCTCCACACTACACACAAAAACCAATCCAAAGGTCAGCAAGCAACGCTAAGCTTATGAAGCTCTTTATGCTAGCTCTCAGCGCTATGAAGATCAACGCTCCTGTAGCTCAATGCTGAGGATTGGCGAGATCGTCCGTTGCCGCTTGACCTCTGTGATTTTCTACATTCCTCCTCTTCTCGGAGAGAAGCCTCGGCCAAGTGACCATCAGTGGGCTCGCTGCGCCTTCTGTTACCTCTAAATGAGCTTAATTGCTGTGTGGCTGATAAATGCACGATTCGAGCCAGGGTTGGAGGACACCATCCACGCTGAGCAACTACAAACCACCAAATGCTCGCTTAAGGCACTAAACAGAAACAACATGCATTTCTCCATGTAGCCTTTTCTTTCTTTCTTTCTATCTTTCTTTCTGTCATCAGCATGCAGATTAAATGAGGCTGTGCTGAATTTGTATTCCACACACACATACACACATCGGGAGAA